>CAUYPK010003929.1:0-138406 GCA_963574355.1 Loris lydekkerianus | reverse complement strand
AATCACTGTGGTTTATCATTTTTTTTTTTTTTTTTTTTTTTAAAGAAAGTCATTCAAATTCAATGATAGTGGGTCATGCTTCTTAACTCAGCCACGGGGAAATCCCAATTCATGCAAAAATAATTCTGTCTCCATTATTCTACAATCCAGTGGGTGCCTATGATAATTTGAACACTCCTTTTGAAAAGGGAAGACAGACACATGTGTCTTAATAATACATTTCTCCTGGTCCTCCTGAAATGCTGCATTAGTAACTGCGGTTGCCTGCATTGTAACCTGGCTCAGGCCCCTACTGATGCTCTTATGGGCCATTATTAATGCGTACCCCTTCAGGGGCTATAATTTGGGACTCAATTTGCCATAAAATTGTCCTATGTGTCACCTTAGTAATCGGAGATCACGTGACCCATGAAACACATTGAACTAAACGATGGTATCTCCTTGAAATGAATGTCAAATCATCTCCAGTGCTACAAAGGCACCAACCATTGTGTCCGCAGCGGATTTCACTGTGTCTTAGACTGTGTCCCCGGCCACATTCCTTGTGCTGGGCCTCCAGAGCCCCCGAGCAGAGCCTCCACCCTTACGCATGCTGAAGACTCACACACGGACTCTGGTACCTGCGCAAGCCTCCAGGTGGATTTTGATGGTGCTCAACTTTTTAACCAAAAATCCATATGTGATCTGGCAAACGATTTTTATGCTGATTCCAGATACAAAAAAGTAAATTAGATGTCAAGTCTGGCACAATGAAAGGCAGTCTTACTAACCATTACAGAAACCCAAATCAAACCACACTGACATTCTCGTGGTTCAAGAAGGCTGACTAGAGACACAGGGCCCCAGTGCTCCTTGAAAGAAGGATCAAAACTGTGCATCGATAATCACACCTTGAGTAGAATCTCAAGGAGAGAATACCCAGTGGAAGACTCAAGGGGAAAACCTTATGCCCAGAAAAAGATGAAAACAGGAGGCTGGCTTGTGTGAGATTGGCTAGGAACCTGGAGAAACTCAGTTTACCAGGGCAAGGGCGAGGAGGAAGGTTTTGGCAGCCCTCATCCCTGCTGCAGTCGGGACCCAACTGTGGGAGGACTCCTCTGCCATCACACACCCTGACGCCAGCCTGGGAGGCAATTGGAGCACACTTGAGGGCATGTGCCAGAGTGGGAACTTGGGCTGAGTCACTCATCCCCTGCTCCCCGAGACTTGAGTGGCTATTGCTGGGAACTGTAGCGTGAGTACAGCCATCAGGGTACTATATCCTGCCCTGGGACCCTCAGCCCTTATATCGCCACATGTTGGTAGTTCCACTGACATTTTCACTACCCGCCTGGAGGGCTGCAATAGCAGAGAGCTGGCTGGACCTAAAGGCATGGCAGGGTCTTCAGCGGTCTGGTCCCCAGGGAGTGCAGCACACCAGAAGGCTCTGCCACAAAGCTGAGGCATAGTCTTCCCAGATCCCCAGTTGGAGCTATGAAATTTGGCTGTACTTCCAGCAGGGGTACAAACTCTGTGTGGGGCTCTACAAACAAAAGTGATATCGTCCCCCTTACCCCCAATGGTAGGCCAAATAGCGTCTGTGCTCATGAGTGCAGGAGACCGTTCTTATCCCCCATACACCACTGCAGGCACAGACAGTGCTGCTGCCCCAGGAGGCCAGGACAAGTAAGCCCAGGGTACCCTGCCCAGGGTACCCTGCCCAGGGCATGACTCCACTAGACGCACAGCCTTGGACCCAGGCTTTTGTGATGATGGAGGTCCTTCCTCCTGCTGGTGCAAAGCTGCAGTGTGGCTGCTGCTGCAAAGAGCAGGAACACATGAGAGCATGTCTGGGACTCTGGGGGGAGCCTCCATGCCACAGCCACCACTGGCCACCATAGAGGTTTGGTGTGGAACCACTGGACTGGTGTCTCCACAGCCTTGGGCTGCCCTGTAGTGGAGAAGCGATAGTGGTCAGTGCCTCATGTAACTGCAGATCCTCAGTGCCAGGACAGCGGCGTGAGAAGGAAGCAGACCCTCTCCTGCCTGCCAAGTTCATGGCCAGGACCAGGCCACCCCCCCAGCCCCAATGCAGGGCCTCAGTGTCATGCAATCACCCATCCCCCATATATTGCACCAGCAGCCTGGGGACCCCCTGCCATCTCCATCAGGGCTCACGCTTGTACCCACCATTGGGGGGTTGTGTGCAGGCTTCCTTGTCCAGTTCCACCCACCTCTGCCACCCTTTCCTAGGTAGAGAGCGGGACCCAGACCCTTGAGCATGCTGGGGCCACACTCACCACCTGGGACACTAGAGCACTTCTCCTCATTAGCAAAGGTCAATCATAAACACTCCTGCTAACACAGCAGCTGGCTCTTACCTGCAAATGCCACCTACTGGCCTGGAGGTCGACCCACAAAGCCCATTACCTGTGGACACAAGTGCTCAGCATTTGGGAAGGGGAAAAGTTCACAAGCTCTACAACTACCATCAACCATGCCACTCTGACAGTGGGCCTGCTCACGTGCCTGTTACCCTGGTACTACAACTGGCATGTAAGAAAGCCACTATACCAAGGCTATCTATAACTAGGGAGATCATATAGAGTCTTCAGCAATGAACACGCCCAGGAGCAAAGACAAATGGCCCTATCTAACATACTTCATTGCCACAAACTCAAGAAAGTAAATTGAAAGTAAATCCTATTGAAAGTAAATTCAAAAATAGGAAGAAGTGACTATTTCTCCATTCATTGGGGGAAAGATTCTCTATTTAACAAATGGTGCTGAGTGAACTGGCTGGCGACCTGTAGAAGACTGAAACTGGACCCACACCTGTCACCATTAACAAAAATTGATTCTCACTGGATAAAATATTTAAACTTAAGATATGAAACTATAAAAATACTAGAAGAGTGCAAGGGAAACTCTTGAAGAAATTGGCCTAGGAGAATACTTTATGAGGATCCCCTCGGCAATTGAAGCAACACCAAAAATATATTACTGGGATCTGATCAAGCTAAAAAGCTTCTGCCCAGCCAAGAACACAGTAAATAAAGCAAACAGACAACCTTCAGAATGGGAGAAGATATTTAAAGGTCATGTTTCCAACAAAGGTCTGATAAGTAGAATCCACAGAGAACTCAAACTAATCAATAAGAAAAGAACAAATAATTCCATTTCTTTGTGGGCAAGAGACTTCAACAGAAACTTCTCTGAAGAAGACAGGTACATGGCCTATAAACTCATGAAAAAATGCTCAACATATTTAGTTATCAGAAGAATGCAAATCAAAACCACTTTGAGATATCATCTAACTTCAGTAAGATTAGCGCATATCACAAAATCCCAAAAGTTCAATGCCGGTGTGGATGTGGAGACAAGGGAACGCTTCTTCATTGCTGGTGGGAATGCAAGCTAATACGACCTTTTTGGAAAGAAGTTTGGAGAACACTCAGGGAACTAAAAGTATATGTACCGTTCGATTCTGCAATTCTTCTACTAGGCATCTACCCAGATGATCAAAACTCATTTTACAACAAAGACATTTCCACCAGAATGTTTTTTGCAGCCCAGTTCATAATTGCCAAGTCATGGAAGTAGCCCAAGTGCCCATCGACCTATGAATGGATTAACAAATTGTGATATATGTGTACTGTGGAATACTATGCAGCCATGAAAAAGAGTGAGACGTCTCATCTTTTATGTTTACCTGGATGGAGCTGGAAGATATTCTTCTTAGTAACGTATCTCAAGAATGGAAGAAAAAGTATCCAATGTACTCAATACTACTGTGAAACCAATATATAATCACCTACACATATGAATGACAAAACACAACTATTGTCCAGAAAGGAGGAGGGAAGAAGAGAGAGAGGGGAAGGCTGGGAGGAGAGAGGGTTATTTGGTGGGACCTCACTTAATGTGCGCAATGCAATGATACTTTTCAAAACTATGAACAGTAGAATATCAATGTCTTACCACAACAAATAAGTGAGGTGATGGTTATATTAACCAGTTTGATATAAGCATTCCACATTGTATATCGAATTAGCACATCGTACCCCATAAATGCATTAATGTACACAATTATGATTTAATTAAAAAAAAAAAAAGAAATCCATGGAGAATGAGCAACAAAAAGGGTAAAGATGTAAATCTAAATGAATATTGACTCTCTAAAAGACACAATTTTATAGGTTTTAAGGTATATATACAGAGTTATCTCTATATAAGACATGTTATCTATGTGTTACTTTTTGAAGTTGAATTGAAGGTACCGTGTCTGGTCAAGTGTATTTAGACATGCTATGCACAGCCATTTTACCTGCAATTCACATGCTTTTTGGGGAATAATTTTATTTCCAACAAGAGTTCTTAAAATGTGTATACGCCCAGCATGTAATAGTAATGAACAAAGAGAGCATGCAAATCAAGAGACAGGAAATAAAGATTCTAAGATTTCTGTGTTATCTGGGAGAAGGGTAAAAGTACTAAGAAACATTGGACTTTGATATGTCAAAAATTCCTGATGTAATCTTTGAGTGATCACTAAAAAAACAGTATAACTGCTAACTAACAAGTTTAAAAAAAAAAAAGAAAAAATCTGGGTTAGGTGCAGTGGCTCACACCTATAATCGTAGTACTCTGGGAGGCCACACTGGGAGGATTACTTGACGCAAAGAGTTCGAGACCAGCCTGAGGAACATAATGACACCCTATCTCTACAAAAAACAGAAAAATCATCCAGGTGTGGTGGTCACCACTGCCCTATAGCAGCGGTGACAGAGAAAAACTCTGCTTAAAAAAAAAAAAATCTAAAAGAAGACAAGAAAGGAATATAAATCAGATGACACAAATAGAAAGTAAATGGTAAAAAGAATTAAACCCAAATAAATCAGTAATTATATCAAATAAACTAAGTACTCCAATCAAAAATTGGATCAAAAAAAAAAAACACCAAAAACCCATGCCATGCTGTTCACAGGAGATATAGATGAAGGATAAAAATACCAAAAGTTTGAAATTAAAAGATTGGGAGAAAGATAACTTTACTAAAGGGTGACAAGCTGCTTGTCAACATGGTTGTACAAATTTCATCTCCTTGTAGAAGAGTTTTTGTTCCTCTACATTCTGTTCAACACTTGCACTGTCAGATTTTTTTAAATTTCCAGTTTGATGAATGTATAGTAATACCTTCTTGTGCTTTGAATTTGCATTTCCCTGATTACTAATGTAGTTGAACACATGCTCATGTTTTTTTGACCATTTGGGTTTCCTCTTTTGCCTGTTTAAATTTTCTGCCATTTGATTTATCTGCCTTTTTTCCATTGATGTGTAGTTTGTTAAACATTCTGGACACTAGTCTTTTGTATGCTGATGCCTTGTATTTACATTTTTTAAGTGGGTTTTTTCACTAACTTATCTTATGTAAGAGAATCACATCCTGGTCACTGATCTGAAGTATAAACAACAGACATGAGCTTGTCTCCAAGCTGGTGTCATAATGAAAACTTCATTAGACCACATCACTCTTCTGTCACTCAGTTACTTCTGGACAAGGGGGTTTAGCAAGGCCTGCTAATTAAGATCACCAACTCATCTTAGAAAAAGTGCTGTAGACCTCATTGCTGCACATCACCATCACCGCCTTCGAAGTACTCCTCTTGGGAAGCTATGCACTGATGCCAGCACCCAGAGCTGTCATCATGTGAAGTCTGAACAATTAAGTTCACAAACTTGCCACTGTGTGCTTACATTGACAGCACTGTACAAACAACCTGGTAAGGTTTCATAACCTTCGTATATCAGTGTGTCACGGCTATGTTTATGTTGATGTGGGAGGGTGTTCTTCTGAGTGTTGTGCTGTGTGCCATACAATGACAGCTCTGATGATCATTCCAGAAAAAGAGTTGCAAAATTACTTCGATGGGTGGACTGGCTGCTGGTGCCAGTGCATAGGTTCCCAAGGGGGTTACACGGAAGGTAATGACTGATATTCGATGAGATAGGTAGGACTTTTTCTAGGATGAGTTATGATAAGACCAGTGAATTCTATGGACTTGAGCACATTGCCATATTTCTTTTGCTGTAAAGTGAGTTCTTAGGTTAGGTAGAAGCAGTGTTGTGTAGGATGCTAGGAAAGTAATAAGGCATTCTGTAATTACATCAACGGTGGTTCTGGAAGAAACATTGTGAGGAAAAAAAACTAACTGTATACACATGCACATATGCACACAGTAGGGATAAATTATTTTCCTTTCCATAATGAAAAGTATCCAACATAATTCACCTCACCTTGTTTCCAGATGGAACTTGTAGCCCTGGGGTTACATGTGGCCTTCTGAATCCTTGAGTGTAGCCTTTGACTGAATCCAAATTTTATAGAACAAATCCTCTTTTTAGTAAAGGATTTGTATTTGGTTGAGAGGCTGTGCTTAGAGATTGGAGGGCCACATGTGGCCTTGAGGCTCAAGGTTCCCCATCCTTGATTGGGGTTGCTGTCTGCAAACTGGGTATTCTGGAATTACAGTAGCTAGATCATTCTTGGTGAGGGGAATTTCCCCTCATTAAGTCTATAGCCTCAACCTTGCCTCCAGGGCTAGTTTATGGTCACATGCCAGGATGGCTGGGGAAAGAGACTGGGTAACATTCCCCAAATAAATAATATTGTCCACATGATGATTGAGAGTTGCCTGTAAGTCAGATATTTTTTAGAGAGCAAACAAATGAGACACAGATTTCTTCATATTCTGTCCATTTCAAAAGGTACATCCACAAACATCTCTCCCTATAACACTTTATTATCAATCTTCTACTATGTCTGATTAGGCTAACCATTAGCCATGCCATAGTTAATGTAGATATGTAATTCAGGTTCCTTTCCTTAGCTAGTTATGGTGAAAACCCAGATGTATTTCTTGAAGTTCTGCCCATTGGGAGGATTTACTGTTAGGTTTTTGTGTAATACTCTTCATGCTAATACTGCATTGGTCCACTCTGGCTAAGGACCATGAACCCAGTCTGTAAATCAGCCCAGTTTTTTCTTCCTCTATAAGGTAATCATAACGAATTTCCTATGAGGCCAAAAATGTGAGCTGATAGAGAAACAGGAGGACAACAAGAACAGGTGTCAGGAGAACGTGGGCCAACTTCTCTCAACTTACTCCTGCGTCCTGTGAACCTGACCCCTGTATATACCACTTCTACTTGGACATAGACTATCTACCAAACCTTATGCCTTGATGAATCTAGTGATATCTACTTCACATTGAGCAGCTTTAGCACAAACCAGATGCAACTACTCAAAGGAATTACATGCAGAAGAGGGAGCAGTTTACTCTGAAATTCTAAGGATCTTCCTACTGTTGAATGGTATACCACAAATGGATCAGAGTTGCACAGTCAAATGTGATATGTACTTACTACCTAAAACCAAAGAAGTCCGCCAAGCACTGTGCCACTTTCTTAGTGGCAAGTACCAAAGGTGCAACCGCTCATCCACTAGTATAACTTAGAAACTTCACTTCTGTGGTGGGCTCCTGGCATGTATGGTCCTACAAATTCAGTAAAGGAACTGCTACTTCCTGTTTACCTGTACCTCAATTTGGCATGATTTCATCAATGTAGTGGACCAAAGGAATGTTCTCTGCAATGTCAAAATGATCAAGATCTGGCTGACTACTATCTGTGAGATTATGACTTAACAGCTCTAAGTCAGAGTCCTGCCCAGGTTGATCAATACACCAGCGCTATGGCACCTAGGTTGGCCTACAGAGTCAGTCCCCTGCTGTTCTCACAGTGAGCCCCAGTCGATCCATGCCATGGACTAGGTCTAGTGCAGGTTGCCCCTGGGAAATGGGGTGCAGCTAGAAATGCAGCCGAGCCCTCACCCATCAACAATGGTGCTAAACCATTTGTAGAAGACCTGCTTCTGGGTCAGGGTCTCGCACGTGGCAGAGCAGCTCCCTTGCTGTGATCTATTGAAAGTCAGCCCTCAACATAAGGGTTAGTAAAAAAAATTAAAAAAAAAAAAAGATTTATAATGTTTAAAATAAAAAATGAAAGGAAATAAATAAACAAATAGGAAGATCTGAAAAGACTAGATTTTGGCAGAGGAAGTGACATGGCCTAGAGACAATGATGACAGTGCCCTGCTTGTTCTACCATATGAAAGAAAACTGCTTCTCCTGGTCCTTGCAAATTGCTATTAAAAAATAAATTGCCCATGGCTCAAGGAGTAAGGCGCCAGCCCCATATACCAGAGGTGGCGGGTTCAAAACCGGCCCTGGCCAAAACTGCAAAATAAATAAATAAATAAATAAATAAAAATTGCCCAATGTCAAAGCATTTTGATTGCCACTTTGTCCTTACTGCTCATTATAATTCTTGTTCCCATTTGTCTCTGGAGGGTTAGCTTTGCCCTCTGAGACATCATTATTCCCAGTGAAATCAGAGCACCCATTTCAACACTGGCATCTCTTACGTCATCCCTGGGTTCTGGACAGCACAGCCACCATGGAGCTTTTCAAGGATGCTGATAATCCTTCACAAAAGCATTTTTAACACATTAGTGGAGGGGGTGTCCTCTGGGTGTGTTATGGAGATGGAGTGGTAGCCATGATAAAACTTTTCATCATTTTTACCTCCTTTTGAAGTCTTTGGATCACTTTCTCTTCATCATACCAGGGAAGTTCTCACATTTCAACCTCACTGAACAAGAGCACAAAATCCAGGTTCCAGTACGCAGGAAATTGTTATAGCCACTCCCAGGCTAAAGCACTAAATCCACAATCTGCGCTATGTGTATCCATATTGATAAATTCAGCCTGATCCAGTATAATACAATATACTTCCCTGATCTAACATTATTAGACTCGATTCTTACACGTTGTCCTCAGGATGTATAACCCATCTCCTGCTGGGGAAGTTCACGTGGTGTTTGAAATCCGACTCTAGTTATCACTGTGGAGCCACTGAAGGGTGACAGATGTTGCCCTGGAGAAGAATAAGAGTATTCCTTGTAAGTCAGTCACTTACAGTGACTTCACTATTGAGTCTTCAATCAAGGGAAAGCAAGTGTCTTCAGAGAAGGGAGGAAGAGCTACTTTCTTGGGTAAGGAAGTCTCACGGTGGGAATTTTAGGTGGTCAGTTTTGCCCCGTGACACACAAATATCCTGCTTTTAAACTTGCTTTTTCCTTATCAATGCTATTTCTTTTAGTAAGAGACTTAGTGAGGCTCTAGATTCAACCTTCGTGGAGTCCTGTATAGCTATAAGAAATAGGTTTTTTGAGATGCTCTAGAAGTTTTTTGCTTTCCTGATTGTGTCTTGAGCAGAGTTTAGAACACTATGTTTGCCATTTCTTTCCCTTTGGTCTCTCCAGCATAACTAGAAATGGTTATCCCAGTCCACAGTCATTACAATTAGCCTTCTCCTAAAAGCTTTCTTCAGCAGGCATTTTATCTCAAGCAAGCACAGGTAAAAATAAGGAATCATCATGCCACTGTTTTAGAAGAGAATTTCCCCACTGCCTTTGAATCACCCCTTTTGTTTTTAGTTATTTTGGTATTTTTCAGCATTTTTTCATTGTCTTTCATAGAGAGTTAGACTGCAAAACTCAGCATTTTTTACAAAGAAGCCATAAAATCTCCAGTTTTCTTCAGTTCTACTCTTATTAATCGACAGAAAGCCAATGGTCACTTTATAGTTGAAGAAAAATATAATTGGAAAGATAGAGCCCAATATAAACAAAAGGCAATTTGATAGAAACATTAGGCAATGAGGAAAAAAAAAAAACTCTCTCCACTATCATGACTATCCTTACAAAGATATTGAATCCCAAAAATAAGAGCAAGAGGCTGTTAAAAAAATAGAAAAAGCAAGAGCTTTGGAAAATTAAAAATAATGTCTGCCATTAGAAATGGAAAAGTGATGTACAAAGTTTGAAATGTAAAAGCGGGAGGGGGGATCATTCATAAAGTAAAACAAAAATAACAAAGAGATAAAAAAAATTAGAAGTGATAAGAAAACTAGAAAGCTAAAATCTTATAACTTCCTGAGAAAGCAAAGTTTCAGAGACTTGCAGTCTTTATTCTGTATTTACTTTTAATATGCTAGCTTGGAATTTATGTTTACAATGCTAGATTTGTAAATAATTTTCTCCCAGAATTTTGAATATTTTTCTCCATTATCTACTAAATTGCATGGTTGTTTTTGAGAAATCTGATAGTATTCTTCTTGATTCTTTGTAAGGAATTCCCCTTTATTTCCTCTATGGAAGGAAGCTTGTAAGATTGTTTTGTTTACCATATTTTGAAATATCATGATTATGTATCTTCATATAAATTTAGTTTTATTCATTTTACTAAACAATCTAGGTCCATTTCAGTTTGAAAAAAATATGTCCTTTAGTTCTGCAATTTTTTTCTCTCTTTCTGAAACCCCCATTACTTACGGGATGCTAATGATAGTGAAATGATATTTTGCTTTGTTTCCTCTTAAAGATTATAAGGAAGTATGCTCATGTTCAGAGTTCGGGGCAGAAGAAAAAAGTATATGTAATCTACAGTTTTTATTTTTGCATTTAAATGATACTAGCGTATGTAGCAGGAACATACAAGCAGAAAAATTAATATATGTTTATGCTTGTTGCTGACAAAGGTTATATGAAAAATGTGAAACTGCTCTTGACATAAAGTTTCTATACTCCTACTACATTTAACATACATGTACATAAAACCAAGCACACTAAAAATAAATTCACAATAAAAATTACAAAGCAGCTATCCACCATGAGAGAAAGACAGTGTACACAATAAGCAAGACGACTGCAGCACGCCTACGATTTCTCTAAAGAGAATTTAAAATAAGTAAGTAAGCACACAACCACAGTAGGACCTCCGTGGTTGATCAACTTCCCACACGGACCACCTCCTTCAGTTGATCTAAGTTCCATAGACTGGCATGTCCCACAGGCACTAAGGCTTAGTTCCCCACTTTTTATACAAAGCTGTTTCTCTTATAGGCAAAATATGTACCAATTTTAAGAACTAAGCAGAAGATGAGGGGGTGGGAGCAGCCTCTGACAATCACAATAACACATTTGCAGAATTTTTCCTTCCTATCCCTGTGACTTTTGGATCTGCTGGGGTAAAGGTCCTGGTTTCTAAAAGAGGATACAACCATGGCTCCATTATTATGGAAGCTGAGACTCTCACTCAGCTGGAACTGGCCACTTGGGCTCGTCAAACCTCAGGAGCAGATTTCTGTTCTGATTGGGTTCATTGACCACTGCACCATTGAACTGCTACTATACAATGGGGTTAAGGAAAACCATGCCTAAACCCCAGGGATTCTTTGAAATGCATCTCAGGAACTGTATTACCAAGTTCAGTGGAAAACTGAACCAACCCCAAAAGGCAAGACTACTAAGAACCAGTTCAGGAATGAAAAAATGAATCACTATCAGGCGAAAAACTTTAACCAAGCAAAGTGTTGGCTGAAGACATGGTCACTGAATGAGTAAAAGAATAAATTCTAAAATATCAACTTAGCGCATGAATATTTAAGAATCAAGAACCATATGGGGAAGGTTGGTGGTACTTACCTTTACAATTGGACTCTGGTTTATCACGGAATGGAATTACGGAATATTTTTGAAAATGCTCTACAGAGAAACTCAGGGCAAAAACCTAAAGTAAAGTCAAAAATCTAACGACAAACTGGAAGATTAAATATCATAGATAAAGGAGCAAGCTCCTTAATATGTAAAGAACTAAAGATTAAGAAGACCAAAAATCTTGATAGTAAAGAAGACAAAAGACATGTAAAGATTGTTCACAAAAAGACATAAGGCTTTTAAATATTTTCAAAGACACTTAACATTACTAATAAGAAAAATGCAAACTAAAAACTACACTGAGATACCATTTCTCACCTCTCGGCTTAGCAAAATCATCAGAAGCTGGACAACCCACTCTATTGACAAGGTTGAGGGTAAATGGGCGTTGTTATATAGGCCGGCTTGAGGTGAATTTAACGGCACCCTATAAAGTTATATATGCACTTACCCTTTGACTGAGCAACTACAGTTGTAGGAAATTACCCTAAAGATCTCCAGCAATGGGAAAATGCTGGGGCATGAGGAAGGGGAGAGCATGCAGAGGAGGAGGGAGGGGGTGAGGATAAGAAAAAGAAAAAAAAAAAAGTGACTAATTCTCGATTTTGACTAAAGTACATTACTCAAACATTAATTTTTACTTCAATTTGTTAATATGTTGTTTAGGATGCAGGATACTGCATCCTCATTTAAAAGTGAATTATGTTTGTAATTTCATCTTTATAATAATATTTTTTTTCCTATTTTAATATCAGGTGTATCTAGATTAAGCAGAATGATTTTGAAGTATTCTTTTCCTATTGTCTATAAGATTTGGCATGATCTGTTTTTTGAAATTATCTTTTATTTTTATTTATAAATATTAGTTGTCTATTTTTTTGAGACTTTGGAAAAAAATAAGAAGTTAATTGATGACTCCATCTGAACCTCAGTCAAAGCATTCTATAATAGACATACTCTTGACAATGTGAATGTTACTTTCTTTGCATTGCTATTGTTGTTATTGCTTAATACTTCATTGCACCGTCTGATTTCTTTTCCGTATGTATTTATCTTAGTTCATTCTTTACGAGGTTTCTGTTTGTAGTCCTTAAACATTGTTATTGTTAAATTTTAAGCCTTTTTAACTTTGTGAAGGCAAAAATTGGAAACCTCATAAACACATGTATATTTAAAAAAAAAAAAAAAAAAAAAACATGGCCAAGGCTATTCATTACAGTGGTATTTATAATAGCAAACTATAACATATATGTTTGTATTGATAGCTATTAATATGTATTAGGTCATTTCAAAAGTTTTGTCTGTTTTTATCAGTCTAAACTGTAATATCTCAGTGAATATTTATTCAATTTAATCGAAATAAGCACCATTTGAATCAGTGCACTTTTGCCAACGTAACACAAGTCAATTAATTCCGTCGGCATAAAAATTGGGTGCTCAGGATTCGAAGAAGTCAACGAAGGCCATTTTTGCTAGGTCCTGATTGACAAAGGTTCTACCGGTGAGAAAGTTATCGAAGTGCTTAAAAAGATGGTAGTCGGTTGGCGAGAGGTCTGGGGAGTATGGTGGGTGGGGCAGAACTTTGATGCTCAATTCCTTTAATTTTCGGACGGTGATTTGTAAGACGTGCAGCCGAGTGTTGTCGTGGAGCAGGATCGGACCTCTTCTGTTGACCAGTGCTGGCTGCTGCTGATGCAATTTTCGGTACATTTCATCGATTTCCTCACAACAGGACTCTGCTGTGATGGTCTGGCCTGGTTGCAGAAAGTTATAGTGAATCACACCAGCCGCTGACCACCATACAGTAACCATGATCTTTTTTTGGTGGGGTTTCGCCTTTGGGAAGTGTCTGGGTGGCTCATTGGTGTCCAACCACTGTCCTGAACGTTTCCTATTATCATAGAGAATCCACTCTTCATCACACGTGATGATCCTGGATTACTCTAGATCGACCACTTCAGGGCTCATCTTCGAGGCTAAAATTTCCAGAACGAAATTTCACAAACCAACGTCGAACAGTGCATTCATTAACATTATCATTGCCAAATGCCTGCTTAATTTTTCGGGCTGTTTCGGCGGTGCTTTGGTTCAATTTGAATTTGTAGAGAAAAATTGGCCGAAAATCGCTTAATGACATCATATAGTAATAGGCTGAAAAGAATAAAAAAAATTAAAAGTAGAAAAAAATGAACAGCATCAATGTATAGAATACAAAATTCTCCATCAATCAGTATATACCACGATACAATAGAATAAATATTTATTGAGATATGGAGCTACAAAAACACATGACATTAAAACGGACAAAACGTTTGAAACCACCTATACATGTCCCAATATAAATCAAAAATAATGGGAAAATCCTAATGCTAATTCAAACAGAAACAAACCTAATTGGACCTCAAGGGGAATACATAATCATACAGAAAAGAATTCATGTCACTTTTTTAAAGATGCATAGTCTCACTCTGTCACCTACACTGGAATGCAGTGGTACATTCTTAGCTCACTGCAGCCTTGAGCTCCTGGGCTCGAATGATCTTCCTGCCTCAGCTTCCCACCTATAGCTGGGACTATAGGTGTATGCCTCCACACCCAACAGTCAAGTAACTTCTAAATACGGTATTCTGATTTCACAACCTGTTTGCCTAAACAAAACCAAGTGCCAGAAAGGGATGTGAAGATTTACTTAGTTTGGTGCTGGGAATAGTTGTGCAGTACTTTCAAAACTATCTTTTATGTTAAAAGAAGCACAAACAGGGGAGGAGGAAGATGAATAACCATTCAGATGTTGGATTTTAATTGGTGGTATCAGTGTGAAATCATTATTTTAAAAGGGTCTAGGAAGCTAAAACACCTTGGTAGCAATGAGCAGATATAATGCCCAGGTCAAGGTTTCTAAATATCACTCCTTACTAAAAGAAACCAGGGCTCCTTGGAGAAATGTCTGGTTCCATATCTAAAGCAGAAAAGTATAAAGTGGGCCTGGAACATCTGTGTCCTAAAGTAAAGTTTCTACCTTTTCAAACATGATAGAAACAAGTCAGACAAGGGACTCAACTTGAACCATGTAATAGCCAAAGCTATGAGGACTTGATCATGAAAATTTACTTAATGGTCATAGATTATAGCACATTTGAATTTAAAAAAAGAAAAATTAAAATGTTGGGACTAGACCTTTGAGAGCAGATGTGATTTAGATAGATAAAGAAGGGGAACTTAGTCAGTATGAACAAAACAAGGGTCGGATGAAGAGGGTGCAGGTCACGAGGTTGTGCTGGGGGGCCAGTCCAGCTAGGAGGCAGGCTCTCAGGGGCTAAGTGTAGCCTGGGTAGTCTCCAGCCACAAATGCCACTCTGGACACTGGATCTGAGTGGCAACAGGGGGCCACTGTAAGCTTTTGAGCAGAGGGTTGTAAGAAATGATGAAATCGGCACTTTGAGAAGGTTGTTCTGGCAGCTCTGATGGTGCAGAGGAAAGGGCAGGAAGATGGGAGGTCTCTGAGGACAGCCCGCAGGGGGTGAGGAATGAGGCTCTGGGGGTCTGCAAAGGGGCTGGGAATGGGTAATAAAAATGACTGAAATAAACAAAATGCTTCAGACGATGAACACAATTTATTCTCTTGCCAGAGGGGATGGGAGAGTGCTGAATTAACCATAAAAGAAGAGTTTGTGAGTTATGTTTTGAATCGGTTTTGAATACACTGACTTTGCCCCAATAGCATTTTGACGCTTACAAACCTCAAAAAGTTAAGAGTGTGTCCCACAGTAAGGGCAGTTTCTGGTTCTTCTCCTCAACCACTTCTATTTCTTACAGGCCTTAGGGGAAAAGGGGGCTGTGTTGTCTTCCTGAAGCTTCCACCCATGATTGCCCATCAGGCGGATTACAGGAGACCCCCAGACAGAGCCCAGAATCTTCTCTCAGTGACATCCCAATGGGCTACTCTGGGTGAGCAGAGGATCAATTCCTGACTGGGCTGAGAAGTAATTTCAACATCTAACCCGCGGTGAGGCTGGCTGAGCGGCCTCTGTGGTCTGCAGCTGTCTGGCTGCGTCCTTGCCAGCCCAGCTCTGTTGCCCGGCTGGAGGAAGCACGTCCCAAGCAGCCATCATGAACAGGCTTCCCAGGCAGCCTTCCTCCCCACACTCTTGGCATTCATGTGGCATGGCTATAAATTTGCCCAGCGCGTTCATTTTCAGTTTAAATGTGTTCTCATCCCAGAAGAGCAACTAATAACGTCAAGTTACTGATGTGAAAAAAGCCTGCCGCTACAATGACTATGGATTAATGAAATAGCAGTCGTGGAGGCCGGGGTAGCAATAAATCCTCAGCCACTGCTGACATGGAGTTTAAATTATGCTCTTCATTCCTTTTCCTCTTTCTCCAAAATTATTTTGCTGCAAAGTTGTTTGGTAAATGTTTGTCTTTGCTTAAATGTTTGCTTTTTATTAAAAGTTGATGCAAGCAGGGCCAGTTGCTCTTAGAAAACTAGAAGCTGGCTGAGAGGGATTTAAAAGCCTATCATGCTTTCTCTAGGAGGCGTGAAGGCAAATCTCTTAATCCAGGATCATCACTGACAAATTTCATTCAGAAAACTGGCAAACATGGGCTTCTATCAGTGAATTCTGCTAGTTTAGCATCAAAGTTATTACCTCTACCTTCTGTTTCAGCTCGTTTTTTTCCTTGAAGAATTTTAAATGAGGAACCAATGCAATGGCCACCAGTGTTTTTGAAAGGCAGTAAGTCTGTTTTTCACCTGAAGGACCCCAGGGAATCCACTGATGCACCACAGACGTCCGAGAGTCCCTGATCCTAAAAGCAAACCGTTCCCATGCACAGGGGCCAGCCCTACAGCAGGTTTGGCATCTGTGGACTCAACTAACCATGAACTGGAAATATTTAAAATCAAACCGCACCCACACTGAAAAAGTACAGACTCTTGTCATTATTCCACAAATACTACATTATACTTTTATATAGCATTTACATTGTATTAGATAGTACAAGTAATATAGAGATGACTTAAAGTGTACAGATTCTAGGCAAATAACGCACCATTTTATATCAAGGACTTTGAGCACCGACACATTCTGGCATTTAGTAGTCCTAGAACGAATCCCCCATGGATACTAAAGGAAGACTATTCGTATTTCTCTAGAAAGATTGTCCATAGATTCAAAGTGACTAAATGTTCTATAACACCAAACAAGTTTAAGGATTACTATGGAAAATTGCAGTGATGGCTACAATTTCTTCCCCTCCATGGGGAAAGCAGAAAGGCAGACCAAATAACTGGGAAATAAAAAAAAAGGAAAAAGGAAAGAAAGCAAGTCTGATTTGAGCTGGGACGCCTGCAGGATAACAGAGCTTTGGGCTGTGTGTCATACTCACATGTCAAACCACAGATTGGAGAAATTACAATAAAAAATTTCAGGAAAAAAAAAAAAAAGATGGCATACACAAAGAGTTATAACATGCTTATGAGAAAGATTTACACAAAGAGGTGTGAGACGTTTAAAAATCATTTTCTTTTTTGGCATTAAGATTTCCTATTCTTTTCTAATAACACCTAAAATGACCATTTTCTAAGATTTAGGATAAAACTTACTATGTTGGAGATAACATTTGGAAGTAACTAATAGACACATTTATCAAAAAGAGTAAAGATAACATCCCAAAATTCTGCTTCTTGCCAAAATGGACATTAACATTTTGCTGGGAAGCACATATGAAAATAGTGATTTTTATCCAATTATCTCTACATATATATCAAGGAGAAAGTTGTAACTTTTTCTGTCATGCCCAGAATAGAATTTTCTCTCATGAATGTTCAGATCTTAAACAATAAAATCGCCAGTGTGTAAGCAAAGAAAACAAACTACCAGATGGCATTTTCGACCACATTTTTGAATTTATTATAATCGTGCTTCTCTACAACTAATGGTTCTTGTGGTTTACAAACCATATGTCTGCCCTTATTTACCTACATAAACACAGAATAGCATTTCCAATAGGAGAGGTCACACATCAAACAAAGCACAGTGTGTGACCTCAATAAGGCATTCACTAAAGGTAAAGCCATTTGTCCCTGGCATGGGTTCCCTTAGGATGCTCTTATATTGGCATCACATTCTTCTAGGAGTAGAATCAAATCTTCAATTAGGCTGTGCTCTCTGCCATGTGTCACTCGCATTATATCAAAAGCCTAAAGAGAAAAGACAGAAGATAGATTAGTCCTCGACACAGGTGGGCCCTGCCTGTTTCCCATTTCCCCCCCATGATACCAGGGGTAAACCAGGCCTGGTGAAATACACAGCTCACAGAACTGTCCTTCTCTGAGCCAAAACAGGAAGTGAATTCTGAATGTGGTGTTTGGAAAGCAGACTCAGTATCTGAGTCATGCTGGGGTTCAGTGACAACGGTGATCTTCAGGGATTGTTAGGGTTTGATGCGTAGAGGTTTAAGAAGTGTCACTAAAATGACTAAGTCACATGAAAGATGACACGCCATGCTGCTGCCAGCTCAACATCCTTTTTCTTTACTGCATTTACATTCAATTCTCATCTACATGTGCTGTGATTGTTACATACATGTGTTCTTGTATTCTTTTTGTATCATCTGACGTTACAACACCAGCATGTCCACAATCCTCTACCTTCATTCCCCATATTCGGTCCATCACTAAATCTTACCCATTTTGTCTTCATATTTCTGAGGAAGGGAGGAGGATGGCTGGAGGGAGAGTAATTGGTGGGACCACACCTACGGTGCATCTTATAAGGGTACATGTGAAACTTACTAAATGTAGAATATAAATGTTTTAACACAATAACTAAGAAAATGCCAGGAAGGCTATGTTATCCAGTTTGATGAAAATATTTCAAATTGTATATAAAACCAGAGCATGGTGCCCCATGATTGCATTAATGTATACAGCTATGATTTAATAAAAAAAATATGTATTTCTGAAATCTGTGTGGGCTTGTAATTACTTCAGTAATAGTACAGTGGAAGGAAAGCTGTTTACTTCCAAGGTTGGATCAAAAAAGCCCTGCTCACTAGAATTTTTGCTCCTGGGAGCTCAGGCCACCAAGCTGAGGAAGCCCAGGTCACATGTAGAAAGGCCGTGCACAGGTGCTGTGGTTGAAACTCTTAGCTGAGTTCATCTCTCAAGTCATCCTAGCCAAGGCACTAGACATGTACGCAAAGAAGCCTCGAGATGATTCCAACCCCGGCCAGAGACAGCAGTGTTTATCTCTGCAGAAGCAACACCAGACACTGTGGGAGTGTAGAGAAGAGGAAAGTCATCCCCATGGTGCTGTGTTTAAATTCTTGACCCACAGAATCTGTGAGCATAATTTTATCATTCTACTCCACTGAGTTTTGGGAAGGTTTGTTATGGAGCTCTGAATAATCAGAATACCCTCACAAACATTGATGCAATAAATAGAAAGCAGTATCTCATCTTGCTTTGCCCAAATGGGAGGTGGGATGAGCTGGGGTAAGGGGTGTCCGTTGTATTTGATGTACCCAGGAGACATGTAAAAATGTGACTCTGGTGCTATTAAGCACCTAGCAAAGGACCTGGCAGTAGTACCCAGCTCTCAGCCTCGGATGCACAGAGCTTCTAAGGAGACGCCAGTGCCCAGAACCTAGGCAGGCACCCTGGAAGTGACGGTGATGATCCAGGAGGCTCCAATGCACCCTAAGCGTCCAAGACAACTGATACGGTGAACTCTCAAATAACAGCAACGATTCACTATCCAATGTCAGTTCACAGTGAGCATAACCGCCCTGTTAATGGCTGTGTATAATGAATTCTATCTTGTTCCTGAACCATTATTTATTAAACTACTCTTCGAAATTTAGATCACGTCCAGTTATTATGATGTGATACAGATCTTCTAGCATAAGACTTTGCTGGATATTTGCTTAAGACAATTTCCTAGGGGTGGAATTCTTGGGTAGAACATCTAAAGCCACAGAGATGTTAGTGCTGGAAAGTACTCTGGTGGTCAAAGGCGTGCCCTTCCTTCTCAGCAAGCCTCACAGTGGGGCGCCTTTGTTTCAGCTGAGGGGAAAAGCTGAAGCCTGGAGAAACAGAGCATTCAAGCTGAGAGTGCTTCAGCCTGTGCTCCTGCCTTCTTTTTTTTGCTGCTTTAAAAATGTTCCCTTTAGGTTGGAAGGAAAATAGGTAGGCAGAGTGAGTCTAGGGTTAGCTGCTGAGAGAGAAAGGGAGAGAGGCACAGCGCTTCAGCCCCTGGCCTCCCGGCTAGAGAGATCTCTGCTCTGGCAGTCAGGCCCCTCGCCCCAACAGCACAGGCTGGAGCCCAGGGGGTAGCTGGGGCTGACCTACTAAACAATGGGGAGGAGATGCATTTCTCACCAACTAGTGAGTCTGCAGGCAAATGCCAGCAGATCCCGAGGTGGAGGGTTGTCTGGGATTGGTGGGGAAGGGTTGGGAGCAGCCCCACTTTGTAGGCAGCTGAGCTTTCTGAGATTTCTCTGCACAGAAGATTAAAAACAAATGTTTGATGCCTTTCAGGGAGCACACGCCTCATGATTTATTCTCTTTTCTCCAAACTGCCCTGTGTCCTTTGCTGCTCTGGACATCTTGAGGTCTGAGGCAGAGACCCGTGTGACACACGGTTGTGGACAGAGGTTTCCTGGATCATAGAGAGCCTTCATGGGAAACTCTGACTTGAAAGGGCTCTCAGATGTTCCTCTCTTCCCTTTTACTCCACCGATGGCCAGATGTGCTTGTGATCTGGCAAAGGAAGATGACGGGCCCAGGAGGCAGCCTAAAAAGCTCTCCGCAGAGGGACTCCCAAGCCTGCCCTCACAGACGCCCTCTGCTGGGGGAGGGCCCAGCTTGTTTCCTCAGAATTCCCAGACCAGCTTCTTTTTTGTCCTCCTGGTTACATGTCTTTGGTTCCTCACCTGAGGAATGAGCTATTTGCTTCTTTGTGATTTGACTCAGAGAATAATGCCAAAGCTGTCTTATCATCACCCTGGCAACATCATGGTGATGTTCATGCTTTCAAACATAACGTTGGCTCCGATCTTCCTTCCTCACACCTTCCTTCCAGTTCCAATTGTAACTTTCACTTTCTCCCCTTGGCAACTTTAAGAATCAGGTGTAATCCTCCAAGGCCGAGATTGTCCTGTCCACTGAAGGGGCAGATGTGCCCGTCCTATGGCAGGGCTAGTGCCCACATGTCAGCAGGAGGCTTCCAGCCCCAGAGCCAGCCTGGAATTACAGTGACAGCAGGAAGGGGGAGCTGCCTGGCCTTCCCCAGGCCTCATATCCACACCTTCCAGCCTTAGGAAGGACCATGAGGATCATCCTGGCCCACTCTCATGACATGGAAGGAGCTACTTCCCAAAGCTGCCTGGCCTGACACGTGGGACGAGGGTGATCACTCAGCTCTCAGGACTCAACCCAGTGTCCATTCCTGGCCCACTCTCATGTCATGGAAGGAACTACCTCCCAAGGCTGCCTGGCCTGAGAGTGGACCGAGGGTGATCACTCAGCTCTCAGGACTCAACCCACTGCCCATTCCATGACTGCAGTCTATGGCCTTCCAGGAGAGAAACCAGAAGGTCTCTTGGACATGGCTTCTGAGAAAGACATCCTGAAGGCCACAGGAGTCTTCCTAGTTGAGATGCTGCTGGTCATGTTCTGTATTCTCTTATTTGGTGGTGAATATAGCACCCGATACGATCCCAATCCCTGGGTTTGAGATACTAAGATTAGAGGATCTTGTCGACTAGAGTGGCTAGAAGCAGAGAAGAAATGGGTACAGGTTGGGGCAGAGGACTAATCTAAAGAAACTGGAAAAAAAACCCATGTCATTTGTCCATCAAGTAAAACTAAATTTAGGTCTGATTAGCGTGTAAACATTTAAATTGTCTTTGAGTGATGGGCGGATGTGGAACAGGAAAGGAGAAAAAGAAGAAGAAGTAAGTAGGACTCAGAATGTGCAAAATGTGTCAGTGATTCTTGTGTGTGTAGGAGGGTATGTGAATGAATGGAGTGACACGCTGGGCGGGCAGGAAGCTGCTGCCTAGACCTCGTGACAGAGGACATCTGGTCCTCTTCTTGGACACCACCTAGCCTCCTGGAGAGCTGGGCCTGTGAGGTGGGAAGAGAGTCCTTTGTGGCCCGAGGCACAGCCATTTAGCCCAGTGAAAGGTGAGGAGGGCGTCCTTCCTCTACAACCCCCCCCCCCAAATAAAGTCACAATAAATCTGACAAAGCAGAAAAATTATTTCCAGCAGCTCTGTGTCTCCCTTCTCCCATCCCCTCCCGACTGCCACATACACACACGTCCGAGTGAACAATTTTGGTTTAATTTCCTGCAGCAGCATACAAAGCAGATTAAGGAAATATAAAATTGGAGCTGGCTTGTGTTGGGAAATGCTTATCTCTTTCCATTAAATTTTATTTTTTTAATAGTAGCATTTAAAAAGAGCCTGCACATAATCTTTCACAGAGGACTCATTTGAAGCCTCGAAGGAGAGTGCTTGCTATACCCACGTACAGACTGTAAATGTCACAAGAGAAATGGCAGCATAGCTTGTCTGCCACATGACAGACACACGGTTTACTAAGGAATAAAGAAAGAGCCCCCAGAACTGATTTGAATCTCCTATTGTCTTTAAAAGTAATTTTAGAATTGTGGCCATATATTAAACAAAATGAATTAAATCAAGTTATGATTTAAAGTTGGAAACAATATAGCTTTCATATTAATTTTTAATAGAAATATATTACACTTATCAAGGATCTCATAAGCCTGAGGAAGCCAGTAAATGACTTCCCCAAGCATGATTTAAATATGTATATAAAATCAGAAATGCATGGATGAGGAGAACCTCTGGAATCAGGCCACAACAGGGAAAAATGGAAGCAGGTTCGTTATTCTGCCCATCTCAGAAAGAAGGCAGAGTGCTGGAGGTAGAGTGGGAGGGCAGGCCATGCAAAGTGCAGAACGTAAGGAGAGGGAACCACAACACATCAGGCAGTCCAGAGCCATGAGCAGCCCTTTTCAAGAGGCAGCAGAAAATCCCAAAGACTTTGATGACCCATCTGAACTTAGCAGTACCCTATGGACCTAGCTCCGTTTTACACCTTGACTACCTCAAGGGCAGTGTCTGCTAAGGGGATTTGCCCCCCTGGGAGGCAGGTGTTCCCTGGAGAGAACATCTATCCACTCACTCATTCAAACAACTGGAATAAGACTTGGCCCTTGCTCTGGGAGGAATCTTGGCACAGTCAGGGAGACGGAATGTAACCACTGGATCATTACACCAGAACAGTGTCTGTTAAATACAGATGCAAAATAGTAAGATACCCAGAGGGAGTGACCAGGGCGGCGCAGGGGAAGCTCAGGAGGGTTACCGATGTGTTGAGTTCACGTCTGTGCCTTCAGTGTGGTAACTGTTCCTGAAAAAGGGTTGTTATGTCACTATTCTTAATCAATGAGTCAATCCAATGACTATCTATTGAGCACCTGAGAGAGACCCTGAAGAAGCTTGTCCCCTCCTGAGAGTCAGTTTCTTCAATTGAATGAGGAGGAGACTGGATAAAATAAATTATAAGGGCAACCCAAGACCCTACGTGTTGCACAATGTGCCAGGCTACACACAGAGCTAGGGAGGTATGGATCTGGTTTGTTCCAAATATTGTTAATTCCATTGTCAGAGAATTTACTTCGCATGACTTGAATCATTTTATATTTATTGAGATTTGTTTTATAACTTCAAATATGGTCTATCTTGGTATTTCTGTGATTACTTAAAAAAATGTGCATTCTGTTCTTGTTGGGTGGAGTGTTTTCTAAATGTCAATTAGACCATGTTGGTCGATGGTAATTATGCAATTGCTCTTTACCTTTGCTGATTTTCTGTCTAGTTGCTCTAACACCTCTTGACAGAGGGGTTGTGATGTTCCCAGCTAATCTCCTGGATTTGTTTATTTACTTTTCCTCCAGTTCTATCAGTTTTTGTTTTCCATATTTTGCGACTGTGTTGTTTATTGTATGTATATTCAGTATTGCTATATCTTTTTGGTAGACTGACCTTTTTTTAATTAGATAATATTCCTCTAGGAGAATTTTCTTTGCCCTAAAATCTACTTTCTCTGGTATTATTACAGCCAATTCTTTCTTTTGATTGTGTTTTCATAATACATCTTTTTCCATCTTTTTACTTTCAACCTGCCTATATATCATTATATTCAAAGAGTTTCTTATAGACAGTATATACTCGAATGATTAAAAAAACAAAAAACCCATTCTACCAATCTGTCTTTTAAATAGTGTATTCAGACATTTTACTTTTCTTGACGGAAACAATTTACATAATTTAAAATGCAATTATTATTATTATCATTATTTTTGAGACAGTTTCAAGCTGTCGCCCTTGGTAAAGTGCTGTAGCATCACAGCTCACAGCAACCTCCAACTCTTGGGCTTAAGCAATTCTCTTGCCTCAGCCTCCCAAGTAGCTGGGATTACAGGTGCCCACCACAACACCTATTTTTTGTTGCAGTTGCCATGGTGTTTTAGCTGGCCAGGGCCAGTTTTGAACCCACCAGCCTTGGTATATGGGGCTGGCGCCCTACCCCCTGAGCCTCAGGCACCACCCAAAATGTACTTATTAATATATTAAGGTTTGAGCCTGCCATTTTATATTTTGTTTTCTATTTTTTATTTCTCTTTTCTTTTTCCTGCATTCCTGTGGATTACATGAACATTTATGGAATTCTGTTCTGCAGTGTTTTGAGTATACCCCACTAATTTTGCTAGTGACAGCTCTAGGTCTTACATTCCATATGCATAACTTAGCATGCTCCACTCCTGTCGTTATTTTACCAGTCCAAGTCAAGGGCAGAAACCTTACCTCCCTTTAGATCTCCTACCCTCTCCCACTGGAACTTAATTGTCCTAAATATTTCTAACTATATACATTTAGAACCATACCAGATAGTGTTTTAAGTTTTGCTTCAACTATCAAACTATACTATAGAAAAGAGGATGAAGAAAGTCTATTTTACTTACATTTTTGCTGACTGTGCTCTTTCTTCCCTCTTGATCCCCCCAGACTCTTCTTTTATAATTTTCTTTCTGTTTAGAGAACTTCCTTCAGCTATTCTTTTAGGATATGTTTATTGGTGACAAGTTCTTTTAGTTTTTATTCATCTGAAATATCTTGATTTCCCCCTTCATTCCTGAAGGATATTTTGCTGAATTTAGGTTTTTTGGTTAACAGCTCTTTTATTTCAGTACTTTAAAAAAATGTGTTACTTTATCTGGTCTCCATGGCTTCTGATGATAAAATCACTGTCATTCAAATTGTTTTCCTTTTGCTGCTTTTCAGAAATTATTTTTGTCTTAACCTTCTGAAAGTCTGAGTATGATTCACAGTCTTTGCATGGAAGTTTTTGGGCTTCAGCTGTTTAAGGTTCAGTTAGCTTCTTGAGTCTACAGGTTTATGTGTTTTGCCAAATTCGGGAAGTTTTTCACCATGATTTCCTTAAAAAATATTTTATTGTGGTAAAATATACATATTATAAATTTACCCTTTTAACCATTTTTAAGAGTATACTTCAGCTTAATTTTAATGAAGTTCCATTTATGTATTTATTTTTTCTTTTTTGGTCTCTGCCTTTGGTACGATAGCTAAGAAATATCACTAAATCTAACATTGTGATGATTTTCCCCAGGTCTTCTTCTACAAGTTCCATAGCTTTAGCTCTTATGTTTAAATCTTTGATCCATTTTGAGTTACTTTCTGTGTACATTACATTAGGTAAGGGGCTAACTTTATTCTTTTGCATGTGGATATCTATTTTCTCCAACACTATTAAAGGGCCTGTCCTTCAACTGATCTTAGCACTCGTGTCATAATCACTTGACCACATATCTGGGCTGTCTATTCTATTCCAATGATCTATATCTCCCTCTTTATGCTAGTATCACACTGTTTTGATTACTGTAATTGTACAGTAAATTTTAAAACCATGAACTTAGAATCTTCAATTTTTTGTTTTTTTTTTTCCAAGATTGTTTTTGGCTACTCACCATTCCTTGAGGACTCATATGAATTTTAAGATAAGAGGTCATGGGATTTTGATAGAGACGGTACCAAATCTATGGATTGTTTTACATAATATTGATATCTTAATATTAAGTTTTCCAACTCATGGATATAGGATGTCATTCTGTTTATTTAGGTCATCTTTTAATTTCTTTCTGTAATAATTTATAGTTTTCAGTACACAAACCTTTCAACTCTTTGGTTGATTTAATTCATAAGTATTTTATTCTGTTTGATGCTATTGTAAATTGAATCATTTTATTAATTTCCTTTTTGGATTGTTCATTGCTCATAACTGATTTTTACATGTTGATTTTGTAGCCTGCTGCTTTGCTGAATTCATATGTTAGTTCTGAGAGGTTTTTGTTCTGCAGGTTCTTTAAAGTTTTCTACCTAGAAGATCATGTCATCTGTAAATAATTTTACTTCCTCCTTTCTAGTCTGGATGCCTCCATCATTATTTCCTCAAGTATTTTTTACACAACACCTTCTTTTTCTTCCCCTTCTTGGATTCCAATGTTAGATCTTTTGTTATTGATCCATTGGTCCCTGGAGTTCTATTCAATTTTACTTTTTTCATTAGTATTTTCTGTTTTTCAGACTTGGTAGTTTTTCTTATTCTATCTTCAAGTTCATCAATTCATTACCCTGCTCCCTCCATTGTGCTATCAAGGTCCATTCTGTGTATTGTATTTATCAGTTCTTAAATTTCTATGTCCTTCTTCTTTATATCTTTTATTTTTTTACTAAGATATTCTATGTATTTTTTTTTTTTTTCATTTCTTTTTAGGGTGTTAGTAATTGCTTGTTGAAACATGTTCATTATGGCTGGCTGCTTTAAAATCTTTGTCAGATATAATTCTAACATCCAACCAACAAGAGTGAGCATCTAATAATTGCTTTTTTTCATTTAAATTGAGAGATTTTCAATTGAAACCTGGACACTTTAAGTATTCCGTTATGAAACTCTGAATTTCACTTAAATTATGTGTTTTAGCTAGCTTTCTCTGACATCACTCCAGCAAAAGAACAAGGGGATGACACTTTGTTACTACCAGGTGCAGGTGTAAGTCCAAGTTCCCCATGAAGTTCCTTGTTACTACTGGACTTACACTTCATGGTAGGTAAATTTCTTCTTATTTTCTTTAATGTGGTTTAATCACAATTTTGCATTTTATCCATTGTTTTTACCCTTATTTTTTCCCTTTTTTGGTTCAAAAATACACTCCTGTAATTATTACTCTATTTGATATTCATGAACATTAGAGCCAGGTGCTTCAAACAACCCTTTGAGGGTATTAGTGATAATCATGGCACATCATCTCCACATGCCTTCTTGTTCTCCCTTATAGAGTAATATTACATACTTAGAGGAGGGTTTTTTTAACCCAGAGGTCAGGGACACTTAGAGAGTCCCTGACGGGCCTTTCTCCACCAAATGTACAAAGGGTTGCATCTATGTACACATTTCTCTGGTGAGTCAGTGATTCTCATCAGATTCCTAAATAACAACATGACAAGTTTAAGTATCACAGTAGAAACAATAGAACTGGCTTGGCACCGATAACTCAGCAGCTATGGTCCTAGCCACATGCACAGGAGATGGTGGGTTCAAATCCAGCCTGGGCCTGCCAAACAACAATGACAACTACAACCAAAAAATAGCCAGGCATTGTGGTAGGCACCTGTAGTCCCAGCTACTCAGCAGGCTGAGGCAAAAGAATAGCTTAAGCCCAAGAGTTTGAGGTTGCTGTGAGTTGTGATGCCACAGCACTCTACCCAGGGCGACATAGTAAGACACTCTCAATAATAAATCAATAAACAAACAAACAAACAAATAAACAAAAAGAAACAATAGAATTGCATGTCCTAAATCAGTCCTTGTGGGGGAGTAAAATCAGGGTACAGGCTGGAGTAGACAGAGACCAGTGTGGTTTTGTTTTAGCTCTCCCTGATGTGCTGGAGTAACTGATAACTGTCCAGCAATAGAAAGAGTGATGTCAGGGACATGGGGCCTACACTCCCCATTTATATCAAGAAACAGCTAAAAAGACCCTCAAAGTGTAAAATGCTCCAACAAAATGAAATGAGATGGAAAGAAACAAACCATACTATAAGAATTTTACAATCTAATTTGGGCGTGGTGCTCAACTGTAATCCCAGCAGCACTCTGGGAGATTGAGGTGGGAGGATTGTTTGAGCTCAGGAGTTCAAGACCAGCCTAAGCAAGGACAAAACCCTGTTTCTACTGAAAATAGAAAAAGTAGCCAGGTGTTGTGGGGACACCTGAAGCCCCACTACTTGGGAGGCTGAACTCAGGAGTTTGAGGTTGCTGCTGTGAGCTAAGCTGATGTCACAGTATTCTTGCCTGGGGAATGGAGTGAGACTCTGTTTCAATAAAAAAGAAAAAAAAGAAGAAGAATTTTACAAGCTAGATAAAAAATGGCTATTGAAAAGAAAGAAAGGCTTCCTGACATCTGCTAACAACGCAGTACTAATAAATCAGCTCCCTGTGGCAGGCTGGAGGAACCTGAGTACCCAGAGTGCACAGAAAACAGACAGCAGGCTCCCTGGCCAGACAGCCCGGAAGGGTTGTCCTTGAGGTCAAAGAAGTCAAATTAGTGGCAAACAAAATCCTCCCAAGAAATAAATGGAAAGAAATAAAAGTAGATTAGAGACGAAAGAAAGCAGGAGGGAAGTGCTGCGAAAGGACCCCAGACCATCCCATGACAGCAATCACAAGCATTTCAGCTGAGCCCAGGGGAATTGGAAGCCTAAACCAAATCAGAGCGGGCTAAGTGGATTCCTTTCCTGGAGGAGACTGGGGTCTAACAGAATCTGATTTCTGCTTCTGAAGCTCTCTGATTTCTGTTCCAAACTCAGTCTTTGAAAATCTTATTCAAGCTATTTCAGTCCGTTATTTCCAGGGTTTTTAAGACAAGAAAGAATATCCAGGGGTGCCTGTTTAAAGAGAGCATCCATTTCAAAAGGCAAAGAATCTAGCCTCCCTCTCCTGGCTACCTCAGTCTTGAGAAAGAGAGAAGAGACATTTTGCAGGCAGATGCCGACCTGCTTCTGGACTCATGGGGCACCTGAGTTCTCATAGAGATGGCCGTGTTCAGGCCATCCCTCTGCTAGCAAATGCTCAGTAAAGGAGTGAGATGATATGGTCCCTCAGCCAAATGTAGCTCAAAGAACAGGGCCAGAGTAGAAATTTTAAAGTCTTTCATCCATTAAAAAAAAATCCATTCAGCTTATATTAAATAGAACTTGCTGTGTCTGGGGCATGTGTTTGTGGGGCAGCAGAAGATAACAATGGTACCCAGGTCAGGGTCCCTTAAGGAATTCCCACTCACCTTGGGGAAACAAAACCCACCAATGTGAACGGCTGAGGGGAGCAGTCAGATAACAATTGTTCAAGAGGGGAATATACATCATCTTCATTAGTCTCAAAACGGTTGAGCTTGGTGAGCACATTCTCATACCTTGGCTCACTTCTCAAAACAACTCTACAGGGTAGGTATCAGCCTTACTTTTAAATGAGAATTATATTCAGAGAGATTAAATGACTTGCTTCAAGTCACAAACCCAGTAAGTGGTGGGAATGACATCCAAACCTACTGAGTCCAGAAGCTCTTTTGTCACACTCCACGGCTGGGGGTGCACATTTGCTCCTTGGTTGATCATCAGAACTTGGCAAGAGACTCAGTGACTTTTCTAGGGTCAAATACGAAGTTTGTCCCAGGCCTCAGGACAGACACTCTAAGGTGGCTCCCAGAATATCTTTCATTTGGCAGGTATAAGGGTCCATGCTTGGGGGTGTCTTTGGTACCAAGAGTGGGAGACGCAGAAATGGTTACCAGGGAAAGAGGTGAGGCAACTCACTAGCAGGCCATGAGGACGACAGAGAACAGACCTGCGCATGAGGAGCATAAAAGGGAGATCAGAGGGTCCTCAGAAGGGCTGGTGATGCTGCCACCGTCAGCCCAGGCCGCCTGACCCTGGAAACACATACCTAGCTGTCTGTCTAGGTTTGCTCAGGCTTGTCAGCTGAGGATATCTGATGTCTCACTCAAGAATTCTGCAGGCAAGGGCGATGACCAAAGCCTCGCGTGAAGAACAGAAGGCATCGAAACATTCTCTGATTTCTCTCCCATTTTTCTCTGAGTTGGCACCAGGAGTTAAGCTACATCTGAAGCGATTTCCACATATCAACTCCTTCTAGACAGCCTCATCTATTTAACGGGGCCAATCTACAGGGAAAGAACAGAGCCTTGGACTCTGGCCTGGAGTTAATGACTTGTTCACGTTTGTCTCCTCTGCTGACTTGTAAGGACAATACTGAGTCTGATTCAAAGTAACAGAAGCATTTAATCAACATGTGTTAGATTAATCTGAACAAACTACACCTGGTTCTGCCTCAGTGTGACTTTAGATGAGCCCTTGCGTGTCTCCAAGCCTTAACTTTGTCATTTTTCAAATAAGAAGGAAAATGCCCATCCTAGTGACCTAGCATGGCTGTCCTTTCATCTGTCGTTAGGGCCAAGTATGAACATGTATTAGGAGCAGTATTTGCATGTATTCATGCAAATAATTTAATTCGATCATTTACAAAACACCAACTTGCAGGTGACCCTGAGTTGAGTATAAGTCATATTTAGGAAATTTCCTCTATATTACTTTTTCTGTCAAAACTTTTACACAGTAGACCCTCAGCAAGTATGTTCTGCCTAAGTGATCTGACTGGCTGACAAGTACCAGCCAGACCAGAAAAAGCAAGTTCTCCCTGTGAGTGCAAACTGTCAGCGACTGCTAGACACCAGCAGTCTGGGTAAAGATGTCAGACGAGGTAAGGGGTCCAAGAGCAGAACGACCTCAAGAAAGCCTGGTGTTCCTCTGGTTGACTGTGCTCTGAATTCAATTAGATCAGCAAACGGCAATATGGCAAGCTTTCCACAAAAATTGCCATTTTGGGAGCCTTATTTTGAAGAATCCCTTCAGCATTTGTCATTTCTCTCATCTAACTGTGGGAGATAGCCACATTATGGGGTCAGCCTGTGGACCCTCCCTAAGCAGGGGCCCAGGGCTTTCACAATGACGCTCCTGCAGACAAGGGCATGTAGCCTAGAAGACCCCGTTAAAATATGACGTGCTTCCTGTGAGATCCCACATATCAGGTCTTTTTATGACCATGACCCACCAGCACTTGGGCCAAGTGTGCATGTGAACGTACCTTCTGGAGGGCCATAGACTGGGAATTCTACTAGGGTTTGACGGCCAGGACAGCAAGGAGCCCTAGGCCCCTCTGGGCAGGGGAGAACCCCCAAGAAGGTGAAAGTGTCACTCTAACGAAGAATTTCAGCACTGACCCAGTTCCCCATTAGTTCTTAATACTTCTTGCTAGGACTATATTAATTGACCCCCTTCTTCCTTCTTTCCAAGTTCTGGGTACTTTGCATGCATGGATCTGGTTACAAAGAGAACCACAAAGACCTCACCGTCTCCCAGTGTATGGTGGGTGTTTTCTGTGTGGGGGGTATTTTCAGGTACCCCTGAAAAGGTACCCCTGCTACAACAGGGGAAACGCTCTACTGGCAGGGGGAGCAGAGAGTCATAGGGGTACATCAGGATAATAACACTGAAGCTGGGCCTGAAAATAGAGTTCTGCCATGCCCAGGGGTGGTGAGGAGGAGTGCATAGCTTTGTAAAGGCCTAAGAGTGAGCAGTTCTGGACAACAGTGGGCAAGGGGGAGCAGCATAGCAGTTACCGCGTGTGGAGAGGCAGGAAAGGAACATGGACAGCAGATGCTGCAAAGGAGACTGCTAAGGCCGAGAGGCATGGACTGTGTCCTGGGGGCAGTGAGTGGGGACAAGAGAAGGGCAGACTGCTCACTGTGGACAGGGCAAAGGGACACCAGTGTCCTAAGGCCAGTGATGGTTAAAATTATCATGCTTTCTACGAGAAAATTGATGTTTACATTGGTAGTTTCAAATCAGGGTGGGCACATTCATGCCACAGAAATCAGCAAATGTCGCAAATCATGTTTTTTGATTTTTCCCCCCTAGAGTGGTTATTAAACTTTCACTAGCACACACGGGGTGTGTGCGTGCACATGTAGAGTTGTTAAGAAAAATCACAGAACAGGAGCCCAGCAACAGCCAGGAAAAGTTGCAGCGGGCGGTCACCATGTGATCTGGGCAAACTCACCAGTCTCAGGTTCTTCATTGCCTGAGGAAACATGCCTTGATGTAACTGCAGTTTGCCAACTTTCATTACTTGCACACCTCTGACGGGATGGCTTCCTGGGAAAAAAATCCTGCAAGAAACCAAAGGGCAAGAAGCATCAGCACCGCCCACCTCGCAGTCAGCATGTCATCAAGAGACCAGGAAACGGGATGCAAACACTGGCCAGGAGGTCAAAAAGGAGCTACTGAAGAGCAATCAGCTTTCCATCTGGGAGCGTGCGATACTGAGGGGAAGTAACATTACTGGTCTCTAGCTCCCCAGAGGGCCTTTGGCAGGAGGGGGAAAAGGACAGGACTGGAATGATTTTCTAATACATACTAGAAAAGAGAAGCAAAAGTCTGGACCCCTGTGTTTATATTTGGGAGAAGGAGGGAGACCAGGTGTTTAAAGTAGGCACAAAGCTCCAGCACTAGCAAAGCCCTGGAACAGAGGATGACCTCTCAATAAATATTTGTTGAATCAGTGCAAGTTTTCATGATCCGCCATCTAGACACTACCATATCCCCCTTTTAACTGAAAAGCCCTTTGACTGAATTATCAGTTGTAGAGTTCATCACGGTCTTATAAGCACTTATATTTATTTGGTCCTCTCACTAGATCGTGATTTTTTTTTTTTAACGTTTTATTTTTAGAGACAGGGTCTTGCTCTATTATCCACCCTGGAGTTCAATGGCACAATCAGAACTCAGTGTAAACTCGAATTCCTGGGCTCAAGTGATCCTTCCACCTTAGCCTCCTGAGTAGCCAGGACTTGAGACATGCACCACCATATCCAGTTAATTTAAAACACTTTTTTTTTTTTTTTTTTTGTAAAGATGGTGTTTTGCCATGTTGCCCAGAATGGTCTCAGGATCCGGCCCCAAGTGATTCCCCACCTCAGCCTTCCAAGGCTGGGATTCATGCCTTCCGTCTGGGCACCCTGTCTGTTGTCTGTGATGTCCTGAATGTAGGAAGAACTAATACAGGCTGATCCCTTTCACATATGACAGACTAGAACAGGATATTGTAGTGATCAAGAAAATCAGACTTAGGGCTTGTTTCAGACCCCTTCAGTTCAATTCCACAAGAATTTACTATATTGGATTCAACAAAATATGAGTCTTCTGCAATAGCAACTCCCCGCTCCTGCCACCATTCTTAGAGAATACTGAGCTCTGAACTTCTCAATACTGAATAGTGGACTGAACATCTAGCTTTATAATCAAGTACACCTTATTTGGGTACTAAATAATGCTCTATTCTGAGCATTATAAAGCTCCCGTGTCTGCAGGATTGCATCTGGGGCTGGGGGAAACACCAAACACACTTACACTCTCTGTGTGTCAGTATGTACTTGTATACGTGTTGGGGTGTCTGGGGGGGAGTGAATATAAACTATATACACACAGAGTTTACATGAGCTTTTTCCTCAAGGCCCAGTAAGCCTATTACACATAAGATAAACATTTATACAGGAGGTAAAGCAATATTTCAGGATAGAGCATTATTTAATGCCCAAATCAGGTGTACCTTATTATAAAGCTAGATGTTCAGTTCAAGTTTGTTGAATTAAAATGAGAAAATGATACAGGAGTTACGAAGAAAGAGAGGTGGCTGATGGTTGCACGGGGGAAGGCTTCCTGGAAGATGGAAACTGGCCTCAAACCGGCTGCCAAGAATTCAGGAAGGACTGGCTGGGTGGGGGGAGAGGAAGCTCCTCTGAACTGGTGGAGTGCACAAGCAAAGGCCCAGTCCAAATCCTGCTTCACCAGATACGAAGGTGCTGCCCACAGACATGGATAAGATAATCCTAGAAGCCATCACCTACGTAGGGTTTGCCATGTGCCAGTCACTGTTCTAACTGCTTCTCATTTATTACCCCATGGACTCCCCCTGACGGTCCACTATGGAACAGAGGTGAGGGAGATTTACCAGGAGAGAAAAGGATGTTCTCTGACAAATGCGCACACACCCGCACACCATCCCTCTCCCCGAAGCTCCATTCTTCCCCTATGAAATATAATACAGAAACTTCTTTCATTCACGCTCTTAACAAGGGGGAGAGCAGTTCCTGGGAGGAAAGTATTTAAATCCATAGAAGGCTGGCCATGCCTCTTATAAAGAACTGAAAAGGGAGGGAAAGAGGAAGAGCGAAGAGACACCTGGGTCCAGGATTTTCCTTCATCTCTTGAGTATGCCAAGAGGCCAATCACGTCACCTCTCACCTCTTACAAAATGAACGTCATTATCTACTTGTGTAGAAAGGATTTCAAGATCCCCAGACAAAAGGCTTACATGCAGGACGCCATTATCAGAAGGTAATTGCCCTAGACGCTTTCCTTGAAAAGCACACCTGGATTCAGGGTTTTATTTTATTGCTATGAATGTGGTATAATTAAATTTAAAGGCCAAAAAGTAATTTTATACTAATAATCACTGCACGCACTAAGTGGATGTCTGTCGCGTCAGTTTGCAGAAGAAAAGAAAACCTTCAGTTCCATGATGGCACAGAAGGGGTGCATAATTACGCCACGACAGGTACCTGCCCCGGTCACTTAAAGAAACAAAGTAGAGTTTAATAAGGAGAAGATGAAGAGGAAGTTCTGAGAGGGGGAACTTCCACATAAATATTTGCAGAACAGTCTCATAGCCCTGGCAGGGGTGCTGGCTGTGAGCTTGGTTTGTTTCTGGAGGCCTCCCAGCCGATATATGGAATAATAATCACGATTACTTGCTAGAATAGCACCCCAAGGAAAACTGGTGAAGCTCATTCCCACTGAGAGAAGTTTCTCCACCAAGGGTTGAGGCTTTCATCAACTTTACTGTGTGTGACAGTGATGAGGAGAGAAGTGGGCCTGAGAGTCGTCTTTAATCACAGGACTGTCAAAAATCGAGTCCAGGCTGACAGTGTGAACTGGAGAGGAAACCAGCTGTGCCCAAGTACCACAAGGGTGAAAACAGGAGTCTGAGGGAGAAGGTGAGGGAAGGTGGGCCCAGTGCTGTAAGGGATCTGGAGGAGTCCCGAACAAGTCTTGGTTAGCATACAGTTAAGCTGCAGAAATGAGGCAAATTAGATCATGATACAGAGAGGAGCATGAGACCCACCAGACTGTGGCACAGACAATGGTGCTCTAGAAGCAGCTGGGACCACAGTGATCAGTACAGCAGCAGAGCTCGAGCTAGTGCAAAGAGGAGGAGGTGACGGGATCCAGGACAACCATGTGTGGCATGGGAAGGGGAAGGCTGCTCTGGTGATGCTACGGGAGACTGAATATGAAGGGTCAGTGAGCATGCTGGTCTGGCCAGCAGAGGACAGTGGGAAAGGAGGTGCCGTTAAGGCCAGGCTATGCAGACACATAACTATGAAAATAGAACTTTGGACTCCCCTTATTGGCAGTGAGGCACTACCAAAGGGTCTGAGAATATTTAACCAGAATAGGAAACAAAGAATACTGAAAGGAACCTCTGGAGGCAAAAAGACTAAAGCTAGGATGGTGGCAGTGAGAACAGAGGAGGACTTGGTACAAAAAAAAGTCATAGGGCTGAATCAACAGGACCTGGGGACACAACAGGATATAAAAGAGTCAGAGCTGTCTCCAAGATTCAGAAATGGAAATAGCTCCACAAAAACATACAAGCAAACTATATAGTAAAAAAATCACTCAACATGGCATTCTACTCATGTGGGTGTTATAAATTTTCTTTTTATAGGTATAATGCTAGCAATCACATGCTCCAGAATTCTGGGCCTAGAATGGGAAGATTACCTTTGGTGTTTCCATGGCAAATAAATATGCAGGAGGAAATGAGTTTAAATAAACAGGAAAAAGGAGGAGGCATACAAAACAGCTTTAACTCAGACCTACGGCACCAAGGTCTTGCTGCCACCTACCATATTTTACCAGGAGGCTGAGACTCAGAACTGGAACGTCTGAGGAGAAGAAATACCTGATGGCAGATGTCTGCTGGTCTTGCTGAGGTTATTCTACATGATTCAATTACCAATCACATCATATCATTATAGATAACATTTGCAGGTCAGGGAAAAGGATAGTTCAGAATTATTGCTCTGGCTCGAATTTTGAATGTTTCCCCTCCAAAATTTAGATGTTGAAACTTAATGGCTAATGTGGTATGTTAAGAGGTAGGACCATTAAGGGCGGCGCCTGTGACTCAAAGGAGTAGGGCGCCAGTCCCATATGCCAGAGGTGGAGGGTTCAAACCCAGTCCTGGCCAAAAACTGCAAAAACAAACAAACAAACATGAGGTAGGACCATTAAAGGTCAAGGTTCCTATAAAGGAGGCTTCACACAGCATCATCTTATTTGCCCTTCTGCCGTCTACCATGTAAAGACACCGCATGTCTTTCCTCTGGAGGATGCAGCAACTAGGCACTGTCTTTGAAGCAGAGCGTAGCCCTCCCCAGATAACTGAGCCTACTGCTGCCTTGATCTTGGACTCTCCACCCAGAACTATGAGAAAACAAATTTCTATTCTTCATAAATTATCCAGTCTATAGTATTTCAGTATAGCAGCGTGGGTAAGAAAATTATTTTTTTTAATCAACACAAAATATATTACTGAATCTAAAAGGAGAGCTTAACTATCCTATTTATATTATATCTCAGAGTAACCAAGTAGCTCCAGTTATATGTATTTTAGCTGATAAATGCAACATGATAGAATCAGAAAAATCATTTTTCAACTCCTGCAGAAATAATTGATCTAGAGGAAAAGTACCACTTGATAAAACCATAGATAAAAGGATGATGGAGAATTTTTATACGGGATGGGGTAGGTTGTACTATCTGAATCCACTGATCAATCTTAACATTACTAAAGTAGGATAACCAGACATTGAGTATCATCTGATATAGGTAGAAATTATTTTGCACTATGTATTATATAAACTATTCTTGCCAAACAAACTCCACAATCTGAATCTCATCAAGTCCATAATGTTCACCCTCATTTCATAGGAAAAACAAATAATACTGCAGTAGAAACAGTCATCTGAATATGAGATGTGGGCAATTCTATAGGACCCTGACCAAGAAAAGAAAAAGAGAATTAGGGGAGTAGAATATTTTAGATCAAAAAAAGACTTAAGAGACACAACAACCAAATGTAATGTGTAGACTTTCTGTATTGTAACTTAAACAAACAAAAAAACTATAAAAAGACATTTCTGACACAAGCAAGGAAATCTGAACATGAAGTGGCATAGTGGGTATAAGGAGAGATGTTGGCAAGGAAGGGGGCAAGATGGTGGACTAGTAAGGAGTCTACATACACAGCTCTCTGGAAGAGAACTGCACATAAATGTTCATCTACAGATAGCCTTTCTTAGATTATCAGAGAACTGACAGGAGACACTCAAAGTCAGGGAGATAGGCAAAAGGAGTTCCACTTGCGAAGACTAGAAGGTACCTGGAGGGAGACCCCTACACTTGGGGAAGGGATAAAGGAGAGAGTCTGAGGTACCATGTTTCCCATGTGGACACACCATTCAATCTGTGGGGAGCACTCCCTCCATCACTGTTGGCAAACTGCTGGAAATTGTATAGTAAAGTTGCATCTGAGAGCAGGCTTAGCCTGCCCTGTTTGGGCCATACTCTCTGGTCTTGTACAGTGGTAGGCAGGCCATTCTCCCATGGCTCTGAGCACTGACCGCCAGAACAAGCCCTCTGAAACCTGTGGTAGCCTTGCCAAATAGCCATTCACACTACCACGGGAGACCTGGACAAAGCAATCTCCTGCAATGCCTGCCTGTGAGGAAAGAGGCTTGCCTAATCCCTTGCCCAAGCTTCCCAAGGTAGCCTAGAGACTAACCTGTAACTCCACACACAGATTCCCCAGCACTACTCCAGGTCCGTCCACCTGCCCAGACACTGGTCAGGTCTCATGATTTGCCTAGGAAGCTGCCAAGTTCTGACCTGCCCACGTGCTAGCCAAGGTCATGCCACCCGTCTCTACGGAGAGGAACTTGCACAGCCACCTGCCTGAGTTTCCAAGAGCAGCCTGGAACCAATGCACCAATCCAAATGAGTATTTCCAAGCATCAGCTTAGACTGTGACAACCACAGAGTATCAAGATGACACAGGAGAACAGCTGTGTTACAGGCTCTCAGTACATCCACCCCTTTCCTGACAGGTCAATCTTTCAAAGTAAGACACAAAAGAATTATCTAGGGACCTCTCCACTTTCTCACAAAGTAGCAGAGGTACTAGCAAAGGAAAACAGGTACACTGCAAACCTATCATCCCTGAACTGAGATAAGAGATTTCAGAAGAGAAGAAACCAGCCAAGTAATTCCAGCAACATGAAAAAACAAACTTTAGAGTTTGATACCTCCAAAGGATCACAACAGATCCACAGCAATGGACCCAACCAAAAGAAAATTGTTGAAATGTCAGAAATGGAATTCAAAATATGGATGGCAAACATGATAAATGGAATCAAAGAGAAAGTTGTAAGCCAACACAAAAAATAAAAAAAGTTTCAGAACCTTGAATGAAGAAAAATAAAAACTCAACTAAAGAACATAAGAAAGGGAATCACACAGACTCAAAGTGAAACACAGAAAAAAAATTCCATGCAAATCCAAACCCAAAACAAGCAAGGATAGCCATTCTCATAATAGCCTAATACACAGTTACAGATACCAAAGACTTTAAATTAAAAATGCAAAAAGACAAAGATGGTTATAATTTAATAATAAAGGGAGTCGTATAAAACTAAGATATGACATCCTGGGTGTACTATGTATATGCATCTAGTTTAGGAGTTCCTAGATTAATAAAACAAATCCTTCTATATCTAGTCAAAAAAATAAATAGTAAAATCTTAGTTGGTAGGGACTTCAATACTGCACTGACAAAACTACACAGATCATCAACGCAGAAAATGAACAAAGAAACACTAGACTTAAGTGAGAGTCTAGAACAAATGCACTTAACACAGTTACAGAACACTCTATCCCCAAACTATTAAATATATATTCTTTTCATCAGCACATGGGATATTTTTCAAGATACATCAAATGCTGGTCCACAAAACAAATCTCAGCAAATACAGAAAAATCAAAATCACTCCTATAAATCTTTTCAGATCATAGTGGAGTAAAACTATAAATGAACTCCAAGAGGAACTCTCAAATCTATACAAAGTTCTGGAAATTAAACAACCTGCTACTGAATGCTGAATGATCCTTGGGTTAATGATGACATTAAGATGGAAATTAAAAGATTCTGCAAACTGAACAACAAAGAGGACACAAGCTTTCTAAATCTTCAAAAGCAGTGCTAAGGAGAAATGTTACAGCTTTCAATGACTACATCAAAAAGACAGAGACCACAAATTAATGACATACTATCACATCTCAAGAAAACAGAAAAAGAACAAACCAAACCCCAATCCAACCGAATAACAAAACTCAGAGAAGAGCAAAAGAAAATGGAAACAAACAAAATTACAAAGGATCAATGAAGCAAAAGATTGGTTCTTTGAAAGACAAACAAAACAAACAGACTAGTAGCCATATTAGCCAGAAATAAAAGAGAAAGGACTAACATAAGCTCAATCAGAAATGAAAAAGGAGACATTACAACTGATAGCACAGAAATACAAAATATGGTCTGTGAATACTATGAAAACTCTACACAAACAAAATACAAAGCCTAGGGAATATGAACAAATTCCTGGAAACACACAACCTCCTAATCCTGAATAGGGAAGAAATAGAAATCCCAAACAGACCAATAGTGATCAGTGAGACAGAAGCAGTAATTAAAAAATCACCCAACAAAAAAAGCCCTGGGCCAGATGGATCCACAGCTGAATTCTACCAGACCTACAAAAGAGAACTAGCACCGATTCTACGGAAACTGTTGCACCACATCCAGGAGGGAATCCTCCCTAACTCATTCTGCGTAGCCAGTATCCCCCTGATCCCAAAGCCAGGAAAGGGCACACATAAAGCTACAGACCAATACCTCCTATGATCGTAGATACAAAAATCGTCAACGAAATAGTAGCAAACTGAATTAAACAGCACATCAGAAAGATAATCCACAATCAAATGGGCTTTATTCCAGGGATGCAAAGATAGTTCAACATACACAAATCAATAAACATGATTCACCACAGAAACAAAGACCATATGATCATCTCAATAGATGTGGAAAAAGCATTTAATAAAATCCAGCACACTGTCATGATAAAAACCCTCAACAAACTAGGCACAGAAGGCATGTATCTCAACATCCTAGAAGTCATATATGATAAACCCATAGCCACCCTCATAGCGAATGGTGAAAAGTTGAAAGCATTCCCCCTAAGAACTAGAATAGGACAAGGAGGCCCATTGTCACCACCTCTATTCAACACAGTGCTGGAAGTCCTAGACAGAACAATCAGGCAAGAGAAGGTTAAAGGATCCCGGTTTGCTGACAATATAAACCAGCATCTAGACAATCCTAAGGAATGCACCGAAGAGTCCTGATAAATTCATTGATAAATTCAACAAAGTCTCAGATTACAAAAATCAATTTATATAGACCAACAGCATTTCCACTATAGGAATAGTCAAGCTGAGAGTAAAACAAAGGAATCAATATCATTCACAATAGCTATAAAGAAAATAAAATGCTTAAAGATCTCTGGAAGGAGAATCTGAAACACTGATAAAAAAAAAAAATTGCAGATGACAAAACAAATGAAAAAACATATTATGCTCATGTATTAATAGAATCAACTTGTTAAAATATCCATACTGCCCAAAGTGATTTACAAATCCAGTGCCCCATCAAAAAACCAATGTCATATTTCACAGTGTCTGAATAGCCAAAGCAATCCAAAGCAATCCAAAGCAAAAAAGAACAAATCTGAAGGCAACACATTACCTGACTTCAAATTATACTACAATGCTATAGTAACCAAAACAGCATGGTATTGGTATAAAAGTGGAGGCATAAATCAATGGAACAGAACAGAAAACCCAGAAATAAAACCATCTACCTACAACCAACTAATCTTTGACAAGTAGTTGGGGAAAGGAAGCTCTATTCAATAAATGGTGTTCAGAAAACTATGAAAAAAAACTCTTTTGGACACTGGCCTAGGCAAAGAATTTATGAATAAAACCCCACAGGCAAATACAGGAACAACAAAAATAAATAGATGAGACTTAGTTAAATTAACAAATTTTTATATAGCAAAGGAAATAATAGAGTGAACAGACAACCTAGCAATGGGAGAAAATATTTGCAAACCATACATCTGGTAAAAGGGCTAATGTAAAGAATCTACTAAGAACTCAAATCACAAGAATGAAAAAGCCCATTAAAAATTAGGCAAAAGATATGAAAAAAACTTTCTCAAAAGAAGACAGACAAATGGCCAACAATCCTATGAAAAAAGGCTCAACATCACTAATCACCAGGGAAATGCAAATTAAACTGCAATGAGATACCACTTTACTCCTACCACAACGGCCATTATAAAACACTCAAAAAACAATAGATGCTGGTCTGAGTGCAGAGAAAGGAATGCTTACACACTGTTGCTGGGACTGCAAATTAGCACAACCTCTATGGAAAATAGCATGGAGGTTTCTCTAAGAAGGAAATGCAGTCCTACTGGTTGATCCAGCCATCCCACTACCGCATATCTACCCAAAGGAAAGTAAGTCGTTTTATCAAAAAGACACCTGCACTTGAATATTTATCAGAGCACAACTTCACAACTGCAAAGATGTAGAATCGATCTAAGTGCCCATCAATTCATGAATGAAGAAAATGTACTATAACACACACACACACACACACACACCATGGAGTACTACTCAGCCATAAAAAGGAAGAATATAATGTCTTTTGCAGAAATTTGGGTGGAAACAAAGACCATTATTTTAAGTAAAGTATCTCTGAAATGGCAAAGTACTGTATGTTCTCACAATAAGTGGAAGCTAAACAATGGCTACACATGGGCTTAAAGCAATATAAAAGACATGAAAAAACAAGGAAGGGGGAGCTTGGAAGTGGAGTGTGGGATAAAAAGTTACCTGTTGGATTCAGTAAACACTATTCTGGTAATGGGCCATCAAAAGCCCTGACTCACACATTATTCAAAGTATCCATATAACAAAACACTTGTACTCCCTTCACTAATATTCTGAAATTAAAAGAAAACGTTGAAAAAGAAAAAAATGTCTACATCCTTCAGAGAGACAAACTGAAGTACACATGAATAAAATGAAAAACACCAGAGACGCGGTTTAAATATAGTCAGCCCTCTATAACCACGGAGGTTTGATTCCAGGACTCCTGCTGATAGCAAAATCCAAGAATGCTCACATCTCTTACAGTCAGCCCTCTGCACATCCAGCTTCTGTATCTGTGAGGTTGGCATCAGCAGGATCAACCAACTGCAAATCACAACCCTGTGTATCCATGTGCTCTATATCCATGATTTCAACAGATCATGATCTTTCAATGCGGAACACATGGATATGGAGGGCCAACTGTATCTTCAGTAGAATTTGTTTCCACCAATGTTGGATTAGCTTATTTCAGACCACTTTCCTGCTAAAATCAAGAAAAGACAAACAAAAAAAATCTGTTTGAAAGTATTAAAGAGCCACGGAGGCAACATAATCTTTTATGCTTTCCTTGGGACGGGGCCTCTTCTTTGTTATGGGCAATTGTGCAGTCGTGTTATCATAGCTCCCTACAACCTCACACTCCTGAGGGCTCAAGAAATTCTCCTGCCTCAGCCTCCCAAATAGCTGGGACCACAGGGGCACAACACCATGCCTGGCTAATTTTTCTATTTAGAGACTGAGAGCTCTTGCTCAGACTGGTCTTGAACTCATGACCTCAAATTATCCTCCCATCTTAGCCTTTGAAAGTGCTAGGATTACACGCATAAGATTCATGCCTAGCCAACAGCAAGATCTTGAAGAGCTAGTTAAGATCATAGAAAAACAACATCTTAGAAAGGTAAAGTTTATGTTCATTGCCATTTTTCCCTTTGATGATTTTAAAGTAGAAGGGCTGGGTCCAGTGGCTCATGCCTGTAATCCTAGCACTCTGGGAGGCCAAGGTGGGTAGATTGCCTGAGCTCACAGGTTCAAGACCAGCCTGAACCAGAGTGAGACCCCAACTATAAAAAAAGCTGGGTGTTTGGCGGGTGCCTATAGTCCCAACTACTCAGGAGGCTGAGGCAAGAGAATTGCTTGAGCCCAAGAGTTTGAGGCTGCTGTGAGCTGTGATGGTACAGCACTCTACTGAGAGTGACACAGTGAGAGGGAAGGGGAAGGGAGAGGGAAGGGGAAGGGAAAAGGAAGGGGAAGGGAAAAGGAAGGGGAAGGGGAAGAGGAAGGGGAAAAAACATGAAAAGGAAAAGGAAAGGAAGAAAGAAGAGACAGACTGGCTAGCTGAGCAGTGGTTTTGTCAGTCTCATAGATACAGAGACACAGAAATTGGAGTTCAGGTTTCAACAGTGATAAGAAAAAGCTCTGGGCGGTGCCTGTGGCTCAAAGGAGTAGGGTGCGCGCCCCATATACTGGAGATGGTAGGTTCAAACCCAACCCAGCCCAGCCAAAGAAAAAAAGAAAGAAAGAAAGAAAAAGCTCTAGTAAACCTCTCTGGCTTTCCTTTGGGATCTCCCCCAAAACTATAATCTAGGAATAGTATAGTAAACTACAAATAGACCAACCATCAAAAAGAATGAATTACTTCAAATCCTGGTTGGATTAAGATGATCTCTTTCTATCCTGACTGCCAGAGGCAAAAGTAAGTATCTCTGAAGAAGATATCATCATCCCCAGCCTCAAATTATCTCTTCAATTTTTCTATACTTCAGTAAAAGTATAACCAGGCATAAAAAAAGAACTGTCTGAAATCTGAGAGAAATAACACAAACAATGAAACAGACCTATAGGTGCTCAAATGCTGAGGTTCTCTCATATAGACTTTTTTTTTTTTTTTGCATATAGACTTTATGTATATAAATGATTATGTAATAACATGCTTGACTTAAACAACAGGAAACAATTTTAGCAGAAAATCAGAAATTATATAGAATATAGCCAATGGAAATTTTAGAGCTGAAAAATAGAAAACTACAACTAAGAACTCAATAGTTTAACATCAGATTAGTCACAACTGAGGGCACATAGACACAATGGAACTGAATCTAAACAGGCACGCAGATGTCACGTATGTAACTAGACCCTCAAACAACATTAAGGGACAGATCGGGTATAAAGCCATAATGGCTAAAAATTTTGAAAACGAATGCGGAAATGGCAAGAACTGCACAAAGAATAAAATAATTCAAGAAAAGATAAAAGGAAAAAGGCATGAAAAAGTTATGTGCTGCAAAATCTTGGTAATTACTGAACTGGATGATGGATATATGAAAGTTCATTATATTACTCTATTTTTGTGTATGTTTGAAAATTTTCTGGACTTTACTTTTTGACCTTTAAAAATCATGGACTCTGGCAGGTAACTGCCTGAAGCTTCAAAAGATTTGGAATTTTACTAAATTCTGAATCTTATACAGAAATAAAATGACATGTAAACAACAGGCTTCCAGAGTGTTTCGGGACACCACACGGATGGTGACTTGATAGCCAGAATAACAGAAGTAGCAGGAACTCACACTCCACAGTAACAAGGCTTTGCTTCAGGTCTTAAATCGAGTGTAGAAACTCAGTGTCCAGCATTCTGGGAAAACGGGACAAGGAAGCATAAAAAGGCAGATGGAGTCATCTGATGCTCCTTGGGCTCTGTTTAATTTAAAGCAGCTGTGGTATGCAAGTTATTTATCCCTTCCTGGTAGTTTTATTTGTAATAGGATACATTTTTGTTTTTGTTAGCCTTTTTTAAAAAAAGATCCGAACACAAAGAAATAAAACCAAAGAAAGAAAAGACAATACCATCAAGAAACCACCTCAGAACAAGGAACAATTCCTTACCCTAGCCTTAATTAACCCAGGCAGTAACACGGGAAGAGGCTGTTGTTTCCCCGGGGGGTGATAACTCATTACTTCCCAATCACCTCTGTGCTATTAGTGACAGGAAGAGTGGGGCCATGGATTCTCAGTTGTTTCTGAAAGGCAAAGAACTGGGTTCTAACCCAGGAGGAACCCTCAGCTTCTGTGCTATGTGCTCTGGGCCTCACATCCCCGAAAGAGATGGATCCACACACGCGCCTCTCCTTCCTGAGTCTGAGAAAAAGAAAAACTTAAAACAGTTAAAAGCCATGTGCTTTTTAATGATATCCCCTGAATTTTAGAGTGCCTGTAAAAGAAAAAAAGCCTTTCTGAGACCTGTGTAACTAAAGCCTTTTTTGGCTAACAGACCTCCTCTCACACCGTCTGAAGGCTGGGTGCAGCGCAGCAGGCCAGCTCTTCACCTTCCTGCCAAACTGAATACATATTGCTCCCTCTAGATTATAGAAATACACATTTCATATGCTCAATTAAATAATCAATCCCTACTTAAAAGACAAATTGCTCTAGTTCCTTTCATCTTATTTCTGGAAGAGCCTCTGTGGCCATCACTAATTTTTTTTCCTACTGGTCAACTTGTAAGACTTTGACAGTTTTCAATGATGCAAACATATGTAGCCATAAATACTGCTCAAATAGTATTTTTCCCCCCAAAGGGAGGAAGAAAGCAAAGGTTTCTCTCCTTTGCGAACCTGTTGCCATCGTCCAAGAGGAAGTGGGTCTAGAGTTCAATCAAACACTTGACAGAATAGAATTAGCAAAACCATTTGGGTTTATCCTGATGGCCTTGATAAACCCCTGAAAATGTTTTTTTTTTTTTTTTTTCTGTAAATATAATTAATGGTCTGTTTGCTATGTTGGCAATTTAAAGCAGGAAGTATGAATGATTCATAAATGATTACTGATAGTCAAAATGGCATTGACAATTTATCTCTGATACAATGTTCCCAGTTTATCATTAAAATACCTATTAAGATATAAAAACAGATTTAAATTTTAAAAAATACAAATTAAAACAAAGACTAATGCCAGAGTCTAGGAGGTCTGAGCTACAACTTTCGCTGACTGCACAGTGAAACGCCAGGTATGTAAGCCTGCCTTCTTGAAAGTAGTGGGAAGGACCCTTCCCATTATTGGAACCACTGATCAGAAATCAAATCTGTACTAGTAGAAATGTACACAACTTTATCTGTGTGCTATGTGGGGCTGGTTTCTGTAGCAGCCAGATTCAGTCATTTTAGCCTCTCTGTCCTCAGCCAATTCAAACCTTTATCCTCCATATATAGAATTTAACTCCTAGGAAAGAACAGGATGGGAGGAATTCTGGGCATGTTCATTTACCACTTCATTTCCCCAATTTTGCACTGTACCTTGGAAAACCTGGCATGGAAGTAATGTAGGAAGGGTATCTGAGCATCTATGGGAGGCAAATTGTCCCAGTTATCTACTGCTGGGTAAGAACCCATCCCCAAATGCAGGGGTATATAGTAACAACTGTTTTCCTCTTGTCACATATTTTGTGGGTCAGAAATTCAGAAAGTGTGCAGCAAAGCTATCTATGTTCTATAATGCCTGTGGCCTCAGCTAAGATGACTTAAATGGCCATGGGTGTCTCAAAAGCAGCGGGGGCTGAGAGATTTACGCCCAATATGGCTTCTCGGCTCTCATGGCGCCGGAGCTAGAGTGGCTGAAAAAGGAGCTCAGGCAGGGCCTACCAGCCAGAACACACTGTACAGCTTCTAACAGACTGGCGGGTGGGTTCTGAGAGGGACTGTCCTGAGGATGGACTTACGGAAAGCCAAGTGTTGCAAGAGATAAATGCATAAGCTGAAAGGGTCATCTACCCTGGCCTTGGAAGTCACATGGACTTTCTTCTGCTGCATTCTAGTGGTTACAAGTGAGTCACTTAGGGAAACCCAGGTGTAAGGGAAAAGAAATTAGACTCCATTTCTTAATGGGGAAATAGTAATGTCACATTTACAGAGAACATGTGGAATCGGAGATATTGTTGTGGGCATCTTTAGAAAATAGAAATTGTCCCAATGGGGAAAGCCAAAAAGTATGAAAACTTCTTTTTGATTCCCTAATAAAGTAATTTCCCACTTTATCCCCAGAGGCCCTCTAAGTTCTTTCACTCAATAGACTAAGTTTTCGTTCCTCACACAGAAGGTTCTATTTGCACATTTTTCTCATGTGCCTTTTACATGCCACCTCCTAGGTGGCTCCTGTTGGGTGGGGAGGGCTAAGGTAGCCACACAAAAACACTTTTCCCCTCCTAAGAGGGAGACACAAAGGATTTGCCTGGCCTCACCCCACAGAAGTTCCAGGAAAGACCCTAGCCTGACCGGCAACGTGTGCCCATCGCCATGCCCCCCGTATAAAAGTGGTCTCCAACTGCCACCCCCCACTCTAGGCCCATGCAGATGCCATCTTTGTACTGCCCAGGAGAGTCACCCTCCCCTTTCAATAAACCTGGCTGAACATCTCTGCAGCCTCATCTCTGGGTGCCACCTTATACACCTTTCAGTCCTTCCCAAGGCTAATTCAGCATAAGCTTCCTAGTCACTCCCCTGTGCCCGCCCTCTAAGTGGGTGGTTCCTTCTCATTAGGACTCTTTTCCCAGCCTTCAACACTCCCTGCTATTTTCTAATAGAGGTCTCCCCCCACCCACCAACCCCCTCCAGGGCCATTCATCCAATAAAAGAGCCTTTTAAGATGCAGGAATTCCACTATTAGGTTTATTGCAATTTGAAGGCATTTTGCCTTTTATTTATTTACTTATTTATTTTTGAGACAGTCTCAGTATGTCACCCTTGGTAGAGTGCTGTGGCGTTACAGCTCATAGTAACCTCAAACTCTTGGGCTCAAGCGATTCTCCTGCCTCAGCCACTCAAGTAGCTGGGACCACAGGCACCCGCCACAACGCCTGGCTATTTTTTATTGTAGTTGTCATTGTTGTGTGGCTGGCCTGGGCCATATTTGAACCCACCAGCCTTGGTGTACGTGCTGGCGCTGGAACCACTGTGCTATGCTATGGGCTCTGAGCCAAATTTTGCCTTTTATTTAAAAAAAAAAAAAAAAAAAAAGCAGCAGCAGTAACTCTTGGAGAGAAATTTGATGCTACATGTATTACCTAAAACCTTACCTGATGATTGGAGAACAAAGCTCTGTAAGAATAAGTATTGAGTTGAGACTGGTGTGGGGGTGGGCAATGGTGACAACATGGCACTGAGAAGGGAAAGGAGACTATGACAAGTTGGGCAGGACACCAAGGCAATGGTGAGTATACTACCTAATAAATATGACCGGTAGGAGCACTTTATACACCATAAACCAATTTCATACACACTATTTCACTGACTACAAATTGTAACTGCGCAGTTTATTATTTTGCCTATGCAGAAGTAGGTTCCACGAGGGTATGTGATTCGTGGTGACACAGCCAGTAAATGGGAGAGCTAACATCAGATCCAGCATATGCTCCCTGAACCTCTGCTCTTTCCAATCTGTCTCACTGCCTCATTGGACCTCACATATCCAACAGTTTTGCCTTAGATTAGCTCTGAGCATGTTGTTAACTTCTCACAGAGCAACTAAAAAAGTTTCAATCCATTTAATAGCCCCCAATACACTCTGAGACCACTGAGTACAAATGTGCCAGCAGCCTGGCATTACCCCCACCACCAGGAGCTCACAGGCAAAACCAAAATCATCACTTAACTGGAGAAAATAAAGAAAAGCGTTGGAAAAATGTGAACCCAATGAATCTGCCAGCATGGTCACTTCACACGAAAAACCTAGAATCCAGCCTCCAGATAAATAGCAAAATACTGTTGCTACCAGCTGTGATTCCATTTAAGACACCATTTGGGGAAAACATTTATTACAGTCTTCCATTTTCTCCGTACAAAAATCAAAGAAAATTGAGAAATGTGAAATTACATCGTCTTCCAAATTCCTGTCATAGAGTAACTCGGCTCTCACCAGCTATTCTCTGAAGACATTATTGATGTTCGACCGCATTGATGGAGTAATATAATCTGCTAGTAACAACAAAAAAAAAAAAGGCTGCAAATACAATTGTGTTTATTAGAGCAGTATCTTTAAAATGCCTTCCTCCCTTTCCATTATTTTTCAGGATCACACATCTTGTCACACAGCAGAACCACAGCCTTGCCACGCCCTGGATATTTCAGTATTTTTACAGTTGGAAGTAGATTTTTTAACACTTGTGCAAATTACAGTAAAAAGGACTAAACTGTGCTGCTGGGCCAAGGCTGTTTCCTTCTCTCTGAAGGTCTGGGGGCAGCTGTTCACATGCAGCTCTCAGGACTTGTGGCTTCCAAGTGCCTGTGGGGCAATCCCTTCTACAATTGATTCATCAAACCCATGATGGGCCAGGCCATGTCAAAATTTTGAAGTAAGCATCTTTATTCCTCACCCCCTTTTCATTTCTCTCATTTCCTAGCAACTTTTCTCTTTCACTTGGGCCAAAGACTCACCACTGCCTTCTCAGTGGTTGCCTGATTAATGCTGCCTTCCCCGGAGCACTTTTCCCTAAAAGTTATATCTTCACCTAAACTTCCAAGATTCCTTTAGAAAAGTCTGATCTCACCGGGGTGTTAAAGAAAAAAAATCCATCTTATGAAATGAAATTACAGTTGTTAATAATTGGTAGTTTCATAGACACATTTGCATTTTGAAGGAGAAATTCATATTAACTCAAAAGAATTTTTAATGGACAAAAATTTGAAACAATTAAACTATAAGATAAATTTTTATTAGTGGGGAGGAAAGTATTTAAAGGCAGAAGTGCCCCCCAAGGTTTTCAAAACCAAATGGAGAACTGAGGTTTGTGTGCGCAGACAGCCAGGCATGGTACAGGCAATCGACTTTCAAGCTGAGCAACTTGCTGGTCATACACTCAACCTCGCTACTGAAATGTCCATTATATTTCTTAGTCCTGTGGGGCAAATGCAAGGTGACTGGAAGGGCTTGAAACCACCTGACCAGGCGCTACCTCAGTGAGGATGGGAGGACAAGGGTGAGGAAGGCACACTTTAGGCATTTCCTCCGCTTTCTAAGCTCTTAGTGTTTGGGCAGAATTACACTACACTCTCTGTAATCTACATGCCTCTGCTCCTGCTAAGTGTTCAAAGGACTGGAGAAGGCAGAGGATATTCCTGGCTCATGCCTCCCAGATTAAAGGGGTACAGGTACTTTTCCTTCCGGTTACTGAAATGAATCAGACTGTTTAGAATTAGAATGAACCAGCGATCACCTACTTCAACCCTATCGACTTAATGGTGATGGGGTCTACAGTGTTTTCAGATGATCCCACTTGGTGAAATATAAGTCTAAAAAGGTACCCAGAGGCACTAGGTGCAGTCCATGATAATGTGCCATTATAAGTCCTCTGAGAGACAGTTTCACAGGCAGCTTCCTAATAAGGCAAATGTCATCACTCTTCACCTATAAATGGAAAGCTTTTGCACAGAGAAATAAGACTCTTTCCAAGTAAACTGGTAGTTGGGAATGGCACTAGAACCCAGTGTATTTTAGCACAGACTCAGGATTAGGATAATCTGCAACACTGCAAGCCATGGGCAAGGAAAGATCTCACTTAAAAAAAAAAAAGTTTAGACCAATGAGAAAGCCACAGTCAATATTTGATCACTGAATTCAGTGAATATGTATGTATATAAACAGGGAATGACACCAAATCCTTTATGTTGGCTTTAGGATATTATTTTTATTTATATTTGAGTAGAATTATGTGGTCTATGTTCGAGCAATTTCCTTCCAACTAAATAAATATTAGTGCCAGATAAATGCAGTCTAATAGTTAAATGAATTCCATAAACCCTATATTTTACCTATTTTCATCATTTTCCAACTCTACTCAACACTGTTAGCTGTAAACACTGCTGACACAAGAATGGTCTATGGGTTAATGAATTTTCCTTCCCAGGAGTTTGGACCTTCTAGAAAGCATAGCTCCTTATACTCTTGATCAAAGACCCACCCCATCTTCGACGTGGCATACGCCTTTGGGAGAGAGACAACAGAAGAATCTGCTCACCAGTTCATTAATTAGTGCATTCACTTTACACATTCAGCATTTACGGAGCACCCATTATGGGCCAGGCACTACAGAGAGAACGTAGGAAATGAGGCAGACTACGGCTCCTGTTCTCATGGACCTGAAATACTATGGAAGGGCCAGACACCGAACATTATTCACAAGTCTGTGAGTACTGGGCAGGTTTCTGCAGGAGCTACAGCAGGAGGAACAACTCCAAACTAGAAGACTGGGAAACTTCCCAGAAGAGGAAAAATTTTGGTTGGGGGCTAGTCAAAATTAGACTGATGATGAAAAGGAATGACAGGTGTAAAGGTCCTGAGGCACAAAACAACACTGATGAAAGGAATGAACGAGGTAGACAAGAAGTCCAGAGTGTCCTGAGTATAGGAGGAGGGTTGTGCCGATAATGTCAGTTTGCAGTGAGGAATGAATGGCACACCACCTTATTTGCTAGATTAGCAACTAGCTAATCAACTAGGAATCAACCCCGGTGGTGAATGCGTGATGGAATTCCGTTTAAGGCATCTCTCTTGATAACCATGTACCTAGGACGTTTATGCCAAGTACTGCTCTACACGAGTGTTAACCTCAATCCTCACATCAATGTGAGGTAAACATTATTATTCCCATTTTACAGATGACAAATTTCAGCTCACAGAGGTTAAATAAGCAACCTAAGCTATGTAATTGGTACACTGCTAAACTGGTCTGTGTCTAACTTGAAATCTTTTTAGGATGATGATGAAAAACATTCTGGGCAGAAGTAACGGCAGGTGTAAAGGTCCTGAGGCACAAAACAACACTGATGGCAGGAATGAAAGGGGCAGACACAAAAAGTCCAAAGTGTCCTGAGTATAGGAGGAGGGGTGTGCCGATAATGTCCGTTTGTAGCTATAAGCTGCTGGCAGACAGGGAGCCTCTGTAATCAGATGCTGTAAATTTATGTGCCTATAGTAGACTCCAAAAAAAATTGTTATGGATCATTTGTTAACGATGACAGCCAATGGGCAAGATCCTGATCACTCTGAGAACAAGTCAGAAGGATGTATTTTTACCCCTCTTCTCTTTGCTGGAAGCATGGAAGTTGACTTTCCATTTGTTTATCCTCTTGGGGGGATGCCAAGCTAACGGACAGCACAGTGAGCCTATCCAAATACCTGTAAGCTGGGATTCAGTAGTATCTGTTTTAATAAACAGACAGAAATTGCCTATAGTTAACCTACATCTCCTGTACAAATAGTAGCCCCAAGAACAGCAGTCCAGAGAGATCTGCAAGGTTTGGATGGAGGTGGGGAAGTCACGTGAGAAATCATCCAAGTTGAAAGACAAGTCCTCTCAGGTTCCATGCTGGCTTAGTGTGTTCATGCCAGCGACTGCTGCCATCCAGTGCCATGAGGATGACAAAGTATGTTCTCCTAAGTTATAAAAACTGTTACAAGCAATATTCTCTGGTAAAGACTTGAGTTTGAGAAGAATTGCCTCTGCCCCTTGCCGCATTTTTGATTAGAAAACATCTTCCACCTAAAAACTCACTGGCGCATTTTTCACTAACTAGGCCGTGCTTTCCCAGCCCAATGTGGGTGGGAATGAAATGGTTGTTGCAACTTTCTCCCTGCTGGCAAGGCTCCGACTGGCTTCATGGGTCTCCCAAATCCTCCTCCCCCCCCATCACTCTGTAATGATTGCCGCCCAGAGGTTCACATCCCATTTCACCCCTTAGATGCACTCACTACAGTAGCTTTTTCTTCAAAGCAGGCCCCTCTTGGCATCTGTGAGATGAATCTCTCATTCCCTGCCCTGCTTGCTGCCACCCCCACCTCTCATGCTGTCCTCCCCTCCATCTAGCTGTTTTCTGCAGTGACTTCTCACACAGCTTAGGATGATATGCAACCCCTAACCATGGCCCACAAGCCCCACGTGACCTGCTTTCTGCCTTCCTCTAATAATTACACAGAATCTTACTCCACAAATGCTTATTCTGCCCTAAAGTCGACATTATTTGATAATGATATTGTCAACCCAGCTTTCTTCTGGTTACTATCTCAGCGTGTCTATTTCTATCCCATTATTTTTACCCCCTAGCTGTGGTTTTCTTCTTAAGCAGCAGGCATTGGGCTTTTCTTTTTTCTTTTAACCTGATTCTCTGTCTTTAACATTTCAATTTCATGTTTATCCATTTACACTTATGGTGATACATGTAGATTTATAACCTCCCTATCACTTTTATTTAGAATCTTAATTTCACCTTTTAGTCTAAAAATGCAAAATGTAGTTCCTTTTATGGTCATTAGTGAACTAAATTTCCTGACATTTCGATATTTTCTGTACTCCCCATTGTTCCATGCACCCTACAACTCTCCTTTGCATTTACCTTTCTTCCTGTGATACATATTCTTCAACAATTGTTTAGCAAGAGTCTGTGTATTTCCTAAAAACATATCTCTGCCATTCTCGCTCTTGAAAGCCAGTGTAACGACAGACAGAATCCTTGCTTGACGATCACGACCCTCAGCACATACAGGACAGGGCTCCACACATTCTGGCATGGCTGGTTGATGAGAGACGCTCTCTCAGTCACACTGAAATCAGGCTTTAAGAGTCTCTGTCCTTGATGTTCTCAAGTTTCACTACAGTGCGTATTTACATTTCTTTTTATTGATCCTACTCAGTATTATGCTTTGAATTGGAAAGTTCGTGTCTTTAAAAAGTTGTGGCAAATTACAAATGCGGCCATCATTTGTCTGATTCTTTTGTTCAGAACCTCTCGTTAGAAGTTTCTTGGAGCCTCAAAATACTCCTCATGCCACTTAGCTACTTTCTCATAGTTTTCAAATACTTCATTTTCTTTCTGAGCTGCAAACTGGGTGAATTTCTCAGTACTACTTTTTAATTCGATATATGTATCTGTTAGGTTAGGCAGTTAGCCATGAGCATGGTGGATGCACTTAGGCTATTTGGGACTGGTTTGGGTCAGGTTGGCCTGGGCTATTATGTGAATGGAGCTAATTTCAGACCTTGTAGGTGCACTGTTTTGGGAGGCTAGTTGTTTTGAGGGACTGATTAATGTCCTTGGGTCTTTATGACGTAGACTTTGATATGAATTCTAAGAAAATGGCAACAGGTTTTGGGAACAGCCTGATTAGGACTCTAAGGTGGGGCATCACAAGAAAAGAACAGATGAGGGTCTCCAGGGAACGACCAATCAGAAAGAGGTAGAGAAATCACAAAGTGGAGATACTATCAAGGCCTCATAGAAGGTCTTTGGGGCATGCACACAGTGCTAATACTGTCCCTACCCTCATTAACATAGTAAAAGTCACACCACCAGCACCATGACAGTTTACAAATACCACAGCAGCCCTTGAAAATTGTCTTACAAGGACAGAAAAGGGGAGGGATCCCAACTCCAGAATTCTCCACCCTTTTCCAAGAAAAACCATGGATATTCCACTCCTCATTTAACATAAAATTAGGGAATCAGCATAAAAGGAGAAATCTTATCAAACTCAGAGAATCCTCCACTCACAGGGGCTGACCTGTTCCTTCTCTGGAATGCACTGTGCTTTAATCTGGAACAGAACTTGGGCACTTTGCCTGCTTGTGCCTGCTTGCTCTGCCTGTTCCTTCCACTGACCCCATTGCAGCAACCATTCTTCTGTGCTGGGAACCAAGAACCTGGAAACACAGGGACCTGACATCTCGTCAAACCCCTAACATATCTTTATTGTTTTTTTATTTCAGTGACTCTAGTTTTCATTTCTGAGATGAACCAGTCTAATGGTTCTGTCCCTACTTTCCTGTTCTTATTTCATTTATATTTGCCCCAATGTATATTTTATGTTTTCTCTTTAAGAAATTGAAATACATTTAAAACTCAGGGTTTTTTTTATTTGTAAACAGAGTCTTTCTCTATTGCCCCAGCTAAGACTGCAGAAGTGTTAGTGTCACCATAGCTCACTGCAACCTCTAAATCCTGGGCTCAAGCAATCCTACCTCAGGCTTCCTAGTAGCTGGACTACAGGCACCCAACGCCAAGCCCACTAAATTTTTTCTATTTTCAGTAGCGATGGGGTCTTGCTCTTGCTCTTGAACTCCTGACCTGAAAGGATTCTTCTAATTCAGCCTCCCAGAGTGCTAGGATTATAGGCATGAGCCACCATGCCTGGCCTCTATTTAAAACTTTCATTCTGTATTTTTATTTCCATATGGAGTATACTTGACTGTGCATTTTTTTGGTTCTCTTTCTTGAGGTTGTATTTCCTCATGTGTTCTGGAATTTAGGTGTATAAGCGCATTGTCCTCAGGAATTTCTCTCCCATCTTTCTTCACCTCTATGTGAGTCCTATCCCCACAAGCACCTTCACCCTGAACAGGATCCCTGCCTCAGTAACAGGGATACTGCAAAGCCAGCCACTGTGCCAGCAGATAGCCTGGCTCAGGTCCTGCTCAGGATCCTGTGTCTAAGATTCTCTACCTCCACAGACCACAAGCTTCATGTAAGTCATCATACTAAGTCAACAGTCACTTTTATTAGCCTCCCTTCATAAGGGAGGATGCACATTCTCATTTATAAACAGCCCTGAATGTAATCAGTAGCCTGATCCCACTTCCCATTTCATAAAGTATATATCTAGTCCCTGTTAACGCAGGAGCCAAATTACCAGGCATTCCACCTGCTTTATCCCAGAGCCAGGCGGCCAGTGGCTTCAGCTCCATCCCTGCTTTGCATTTCTCTTTTTTTTCTGATCCAGAGATGTGCATCTTGCTTTGCATCTGGCTAGATCTTTTCACTTTTCTGTTGCTGTCTTTTATCTCTTGGGGCTTAAAGCATAATCTAACAATGCCATCTCCCCAAGAAGACCCCTGATCTCTTCTATAATCTCATCTCATGTGATTACCCAATGCATTCCAGTCACCTGTTCAGTCCAAACTTCTCACAGGTCAGGACCACACGGCCGCCTGGAGAAGGGCCATGCACCAAAGGCTCTGGGCTGCACCATCTCCCAGGTACGACTCCCAGCCTTTGCGTTCTAGCTTGAGCAGCAACTTGTCAGAAGCCCTCCTCTGACTGCTGTATCTTAGTAGCTGTACCTCCCTAGTGTTTTCCACTGTATTCCTTCCATGTTCTTCAAAGCCAAGTTGCAAACAAGTCACGAGATCCCCCAAAGTGCAGCAATAGACTGCAGATGCTGACAAAGAGTTACCAATGAACGTAAAGGCCAAGAATGTACATAGGTACAGCCCAGGGAGGAACAGACATGGGAAGTCGGATTTTCTTCTTCCATATGGAATTATCTGCAACTTGAGATATTATGTCCAATAGTCTAAGTGCTGTTGTTTCAGTATTCTATCAAAAAGAAAATATAACAAAGCCTTAGTAATTATTGATAGTAGGAGTAAACAGATTGATAACACATCCAAATTCTTGGAAATTTGAAATCCTGGATTCTTTAGTGAAATGGAGATTGATTTTTTACAAACCAGTATAATGACAAAAAGTAATGGCTGACAGGACATTGCTGTAGAAATTCTACAGTAGCTTGGACCTACTTGAATGAACAGTAAGAAATTGTCTATGATTAACTATGTTTATTTGGAACAGCATGCTATAAATTATAAAGGCAGTATGAATGGGCTAACATTTCCCCTATACTACCCCTGGCCGGGAAGCTGTGTCTAGGATTCTCTACTGCTACAGACACACAAGCTTTGCCTATAAATTCATCATTTTCTTAAGAAACATTTCTTCTCCAGACACTAGAAATGTGAATATTAGCCAAAGCCCTCTCTAAATTATCAATTCAAAATTAGTGTGGTCAAATCAATGAGATTTGATATGCACAAAACTCCTGCGTATTCTGATGTGAATATGGAAAAGAGTCAAATCCACTTCACAGCCAGTCTCTGTACCTGCAGTTGGCTCCTCTGCCACCACTAGCTCCTTGCTCTACTCTGTTGTTTTCTAAGCATGTGGGAGTCTCATCATTTCTTTCTTTTTCTTATTCTTTCTACAGAAGGTATCACTATTCTGATTCATCAGTCAAAAATAAAAGCTCATGACGTAAGATACAAAATACCTAAGAAATAGTGATGTATTTGGAAGGAAGCACAGGAGCAGAAGATACTGGTATAAGCTAAGGTACTCAAGAATCAGGCATATGCAGCCTTAAAGAAAGATGGAGACTATATTTCTTCCATGTTTATGTGGACGGAACTGGAACATACTCTTCTTAGCAAGGTATCCAAAAAATGGAAGAAAAAGTACCCAATGTACTCAGCCCTAATATGAAACTAATTTATAGCTTTCATATGAAGGCTATAACCCAATCTCAGTACAAGAATATGGGGAAGGGTGTAAGGGAGAGGGAGCAAGGGTGGAGGGAGGGTGATTGGTGGGTCCACACCTAGGGTGCATCTTGGAAGGGTGCAGGTGAAGTTTACTAAGTGTAGAGTATAAGGGTTTGAACACAATCATTAAGAAAATGCCACGAAGGCTATGTTAACCAGTTCGGTGAAAATATTTCAGACTGTATATTGAAGCAGCACATTGTACTCATGACTGCATTATTGTACACAGCTGATTAAAAAAAATAATCAGGTATATGGCAGGAATTGCTTCTTTAGTAGCGTTAAGTAAAGGTTTTCAAAACAATTACTACAAGGAACTTTCTACCCAAGTACAAACTGTAGGATAGTGAATATGAGGGGATTTGGTATGTTTTCCTTTGAATAGGGCTTTACTTCATGTCAGTACAGGAAATGACCAACTCTAAAGAGATTTTGGGTCCACTGCAAATGCCCCTATTGGCAGGTTTTCACAACCGTGCCAAGAATTTTTCCTCTCAATTTCCTCTGGGTTCCAAAAAAGAGCTGGATCAAGAGACTGTCAAGGCTCTTCACTTATGGTCTGTTCCTGTGTGTTCTAGGGAATTCTATTCTATTCTAAGGCTTTTCATGATATGGGTTCAAGGATACTTAGTATCTGAGATTTGTAGCTTAGGGCACAGAAAGCAGATAAAGCCTTGTTCATTAAGCATAATTGCCCAGTATTTTCCAATGTAACTGAATCACAGTCTAGAAAGTAGAAACATCCCTATTTAAAAAAAAAAAAAAAAAAAAAAAAAAAAAAATATATATATATATATATATATATATACACACACACACACATACACACACACACACACACACACACACACACACACACACACACATACACATACCCTTCAGTTATTACTGCCTATTTCAAATTCCAGGAAACCACAGAGGATTCTCACATCAAGCTGCTGCAGGGGAGCATGGCCCCCACACTCCTGCCCCCACCAACTGTTTAGGACGGTCAAATCTAGCTTCTCCAAAGGGCCTGGCAACAGCTTATCCACCAGAATCACCAGCAAGTCTTATTACAGGAAGGAGGGACTATCTTCTACCCTAGAATTTTCTCTCTTTTCCTTTCCAATTAAACCTTATAGACTTGACTGTATAGAGTCTGAGATATTTATGACAAGGAGTAGTTACCCTAAAGGAGACTAAATGATGAGTTTGTGTGTGTTTTTAATGCTGTGTTGCAAGGCATAAATAATGTAGCCGTGGAGAAAACTGGGCACAGCACATAGTTGGTGTGTTTTTGCTGCTGACACCGACAGAGAAGGCACCAGTCCTGCCTGGGATTGATTTCTCTATGATGTCTGCGAATGAACCAGTGAGTTAGAAGAAGGTTCCTGCGGCATCTCCTGACTCAGCTGCACCTGTCCACCTGTCAGCCTCATGGCGTAGAGCTAGAATTCACACCAACTGTGCAAGCAATTGACATCTGTACTTTATAACAAAAACTCTGAGAAAACTGCCATGTTGCAGTCGGCCTAAGGTATATGCCCACCTTACCAGACTCGTTCTGGCCCATTCATCCTGCGTGCCCTTCCTCTACCTTCCCCCACCCTGCACCAACACTGGCCTCAGTGCAAGTTCTTAAGTGTGGCTTTCAGTTCTCATAACAGCGTATCCTTCCTTACTGGCTCTTAACACCATTCGTAGCTATAGGCTCTATTTTGGTAATCATGCCATTACTGTCTGTCACACTAGAATGTAAGCTACCTAGAGACGAGTTTTGTATATGCTGAGGTCTTTTTAACAATAAAATACCTAATAGTGCTTGGCACATGGGAGGATCTTAATAAATATTTAAATATGTTGATGGTCATGAATGAAGGCTATTAAGGATGCAGACCCAGACAGGTCAGGTAAAAAAAGCACGGCCCTCCCATGGAGACACACTATGTATGCAAGCCATTAACTTCTCTAATGATGTTAGATCAAAGTGGCTAAGAAAAAAGACATCCATGGATTACAAGCAATGCAAAATTCATTCTTAGAGACTGTTTTGTACAAATGCATAAGAAACTAAGGCTTGGGTGGCGCCTGTGGCTCAAAGGAGTAGGGCGCTGGCCCCATATGCCAGAGGTGGCGGGTTCAAACCCAGCCCTGGCCAAAATTGAAAAAAAAAAAAAAAAAAAAAAGAAAAGAAAAGAAACTAAAGCGTTTTTCCAATTAGTAATAAGAGCTCTAAAACAAGTAGTGGACTTCCCTGCACCACCCCTGGGAGAATGAGAGATGCCCAGAGGCAGGTCCCCAGGAACTAGGAGAAGGAGTGGGGCTGGTTCATAGAGACCCTTTCCTAGGCCACTGTGGCTAAAGGTTAACACTACCTTCCAGAGGAGAAGAAACAGAAAATAGCAGGGTCTGTCTACCTATAATCACTAGTTGCACATGATTGTGTAGGATGAATATGTAGTTTTCATTTTAGAGGAAGAGATGTAGTGATTCTCAACACATTCTTTGTTCACGTAAAATCCTAAGCTGACGAAGCCCTCTAGGTATTATTTTATAGCAATGCCAGAACTGACTGGGTCTTATTTGGCTTTTGAAGTCAAGTTTCTGGTAGACAAACCAACCAAACAGCCCCACTTGAGAATTTGATCTTTAAAAAAGTGTATTTTTCTCTGAGTGTGCTTCACATTACACTTGAATCAATTACAAATGTTTAAAATAGCTAAACTATTAAAAATGTGTTTGATGCTTTTATATATAAAAGCATTTTCAATAATAACAATAATGATAATGTTAATAAACAGAGTATCAGATTTGCCAACGTGGATTACTAAGTGGCTGAAAAACTGTTCCGAGAAGACGTTGATTAACATATCCCTCTGGCCTGGAGGACAATGGCATCAGGCCATTCTTGGCCTGAATTTAGTCAATATTTTTAGCCATGATTCGGATGAAGATATTTGAGACATGTTTATCAAAACTGCAGCTGCTATAAAACGCAGAGGAAAGGATAATAGTTCTGCAATCCTGGCCGTGTTACTTAATCCACTGGACTCACTTCCTCATCTATAAAATGGGACGATGACTTCTATCTCACAGGGTCATCATGAAGAATTAGTGAGCCAAAGGTATAGAAAGTGAACCAGTCAAGTTAGTTATCTTCTTTTACACAAAGAATAACAGAATCGGAATTAAAAAAAAAAAATTCAGTCTTAAAAATGAGCTATAACTAACAATTATTGCATCATGATAAAAGGGGAAGCCTGTGTTTAGCTTTTAAAAAATAACTCTAGATAAAGATCCACACAAAAACAATGATACGCATAAACCTGAAATGAACAACAAACCACCAAATCAAAAAACAAATTTTCAATAATATCACCAAATCATGCTCTTCCAAAACTTAATGATGTCATTTGTAGACTTCTGATTAAGACTTTGCCAGACTAGTCAGTCGACCCTATTGATTAAAGAAGGTGGCATGTTTTACAGCTTTAGTACAAGGATTCCCAGCTTCGGGAATGTATACACATTATTGCAAATGTATTCCACCGTATTCTATTTTGCAATCATTTATTTAAAATAATTTGAGTTACTATCAGAGTAAACCTGCATATGAATAAAAAAATACTAGAAAACCACAAAATTGGAGACAGATTTGAGTTGGTAGTATTCCTGAAATGGAGCTCAAGAAGTTTTCATTGGCCACAGCTCAGTGGGAGCCAAATGCCACCAGGCCACTGAAGTCCTCAACCAGCGCTCATTCTAGACTCAGAGGGCCAAACCCTGACCTCCCCTTCTCCCCAGATCACAAGGGGACTCTCCCCTTCGTAAAATAATCATATAATATTAAGATCGCAACTAACGTCATTTTATTCACTTAATCTCCTTTAAAAAATGGCTGATTATTTTCTTTTTCAGATGACATTTTGTGTCACATACCTCCCCAAAGCATGGCTGCACTAGAGAAGGAATCAATCACGCTTCAGCTACCTGATGTCAGTGACTTCACACGTAGGCCTGGCTCTGGGCTCTGAGGATTTCTGGCTACTAAGGTGGTTCTAGTTTCCAGTGTTCCCTCATGGAGCCTGATGGTGACCTGAAATTCTGTGGTTTCTTTTAAAACAACAAAAGTCAAGCTATGAAGAAGGTGGGGAATGGATCTGACTGCCCTTGCTGGAAGACCAGCACTGGTCTCTGAGATAGTGAATAATGGGGAACAACGTAGCCAGGAATGGGACATGTGAGTCTCATCCTAAGTTCTGATCTTGGGCAAATTTCTTAACTCATTAAGACTTCATAATCTCATCTGTAAAGCAAGTGGCTGCAGTTAAATCATACTGAAGTTTTCTCTAGCTCTGAAATTCAGTAATCTGTTAACTGCGTTGGCACACAGGCAGATTGGCTTTTGGGGAATGTGTGGACACCACCTGCCTCCCAAATGTGCCAGAAATGAGTTGAAAGGCATGAATGTTCAAGACTCACAGGATTGGCAGAGAAGCTCTACAGCTTCTAAAAATGTCTCCTATCGTTCCTCATCATCTGATTCACAGAACCTAATTTAATGGAGAAATTCCAGAAAAGCATGCCAGAACCTCTGACTGTGACATGAAAGGTGGTCATCTTGGGCCTGGGATTCGGTTATGAATGACTTGCCATATGCTCAAGCACTCTGCCACTTGCCACCAGCTGTTTAAACATTATCCCAAGGCACAGGAGAGGTACTAGGAATAAACCATCAACAATAAAATAAAACAAAAATACCAATTTATGCAAAGCTTCCTAGACACAACTGCTGCTGCTAAGAAACAATTACCACTTCAAACATGGTATTTTAGGTCGAACCACATGAATGCCAATTTTGTAGGTCAAAAACAGCGGCATACCAACAGTTTCATATGGATAAATATATGCAAACACCCCTGATGGTGAAGGAGGTGATCTGAGGTCTCCGAGGAAGACCTGAGTGCAGTGACTAGAAAGAAGATGGATGACAGTCCAAATGCAAAGCCACCCAGGTGAAGGCTAAATGGTTCTTACACAAAAAATGACAATTATGGACATACTAGAATTGGGTCAGGGTTCTTAAAGAAAACAATAGATTATTTCTAGAATTAATAAAAAGCTAAGAGGAAAATGATAAACTCATACAAACCCATCATCTTAAAACAATTTCTAGAATTTGATATATCTGATTTTGAAGCCAAACAAAGGGGCAACAGAGAGGTGAAGAGAAACAGTGTCCAGGTCTTAGAGCTCTGGATCTAGCCATGCCTGAAACCAGTCCTGCCTACACTTTCTAGATACAGGAGTCATTGTATTTCTTATTAAACCACAAAGTCATGCACAAGTACGGTAACACCCATTGCCATGGGCGGTATGTCCCCCCAAACTCGTGTATTAAAACTCAGTCTCCACTGTGATAGTATTGAGAAGTGGAGCCTTTTGGAAGTTACGAGGGTTCTGCCTGCATGAATGGATTAGAGCTGATGGGAACTAATTAAGGCCCCTTTTTTCCATACTCCTTTCCACTGCAGGGGGACACAAGGTTTGTCCCTGTGAAGGTCACAGCAAGACACTACCTTGAAGTACAGAGGGCAGCTCTTACCAGACACTGAACCTGCCAGCACCTTACTCTTGGACTTCGCAGCCTCCAGAGCTGAGAGACAAAAGTTTCTATGGGTAAACTACCCAGGCTGTGGTATTTTGACCATGGCAACCATGACATATACAAAAGCTGAAGATGCTGGGCCAAACTATTTCAGAACATTATACTGAATCAAGCCTTCTAGTCTGATTAACAAATTCTTGGAGTCAAGGCCCAGGCGGCTGAAAACCAACACAGATGATTTGATTGTCTAGGACTCTAGGTACAAGAAAAAAGAATAGTCAAAACAAAAGGAAAAAAGAAGTTTCTCACATCTATAAATTCAACTAGTATATTACTGTCTAAAGAGAAGAGAAAAATCAGGGTACTTCATAATCAAATATTGAGAATGTATCAGAGAAGCAAACCTTGCCCTCATCACAGGAAAGCAGCTGGAGATTAGGTGAACTGTGCAAAACCACACAAACCAGGGTCTGAGGTGGACTAAACTGATCAAATTGTTACTAGATTAACATTATTAGAATACTGTCGGTGTGTTCTAATAATAAAAATATTAGACTGGTAGCCAATGTTTCAAATCGGTTTTGCCTCTTTTCTGGGCTGGTTAAATACTTGGCTGGTGTGCAGGGCATAAAGTTGGGGCCCATGCGCTCACCTATGTCCCAAGTCTCCTTGCAAAAGTTATGCACTTTTAATTTTTCTATTTTTGGCAAATAAAGGTTGGTTTTAATTTATTGCCAAATTTGTGACATAGGTAAGGGATAAGTTGCGATCAAAACCTATTTTACTGTTTACCATCTATTAGTCACCATTTGAAAATCAATATTCAATGTTTACCCCATCCATGGCTCTGGGCAAAAAAGAAAATTGTCTACTATCTCCATTTGGAATGATGATGCACTGTGCTACTATCCTGTGAGCTAATAGGAGACTCAGAATCCTCTGTCTTACCTGACAAGTATGCTTTCAGAATCCAGGCTTGAGCACGTTACTTGAAGTATCTGCAGCTTTAGCATAATTTATTTGCCTGAGTCCCCAACTACCGCTTCAGTCTGTGCAGCATATGACTTGGGATAGAAGGCTATAGAAGATAGAGTGGTTCTCTTCCTTCCTACCTCATTATCTAGTAACTTCTGTACATTCCTTTAATCCATAGCCATATTATGCAATGAGTGCCCACCTTGTGCCAGGGAACCTGTTAGCTGCTGGGAAGACAGTGACGAGTAAGGCACAGTCTTTTAAGTTGCTCAGCTTCTTTGCTACTTATCAGAAAGATCAAATAAAGAGAGAGAAGAGAAAGAATTCTGGCTGGAGAGGTGTGAGAAAGTATTCTAAAATTACTCCCAAGTAATGCAGAATTGAAATCCACTAGGAAAAAAGAAAAGACTATGCTCATGCTGCGTCTCAAAGATCAATAATAACAACAGTAACAGCTGGCATTTGTGTGTCATTCACATTGCTAAGATTTATCTTATTTAGTCCCTGTTACAACTCTATAGGATAAGAACTACAAATAACCCCTTTTTGGAAATGGAAAAACCGAGGCTAAGGGAAGTTACATCCCATGTCCAAAACAAAAGATCTCAATGCAATGGAGTGGCAGCAGAGACCTGACTCCAACACCTAAACCCTGACCTGTTATACCATATGACACAGGTTGGCCCCAAATGTATATCCCGCCAATCTGGGATATGTAATAGGGATAAAAGTGGGGTAAGAAAGGAAAGAAAAAAATGGTAAAGCATATCTTCCCCCAAATTAGAAATAAACAGAGAGAAATTAATCAGGATTGAGGACAGGGCTTGGAGGCGACCTCTGCTGCCAGTCAAGAGGGGGCATGATCAAACTGCAACAGTCAGCTTGCTGGGAAATAGCAAGTTCTGCTCCAAATAGACTACAGTGAGCAGCCTTCCCCTCCATTTCTGCCAAACTGTCCAAGATTTCCCTCCTTACATAGAGACCCAGGAGCTGACCAGGTCTCTATGAGGCCACCAGCTCCAGATTAGTAAAAAGTCTCATAAATTGCTAATGAGCGCACCCCTGCAACACAAACATATTTTTACCAAACAAGAACAAAGTTAGGAGAGTAAAGAAAAGAGGGAAAATGAGAAAACACATTTGGCCAAGGCCAGAAAGGCCCTAACTACCTCCCAACTTCTGTTCAAATTTTGGTATCTTGTTCACTGGTGACAACTCAGGAACGTACCTAAATTGCACAATGCTACTCAAGGGAAGCCTGTAGGCAGAGAGATAATTACTGGCACACATCAGTGAGAGCAATCACAGCCAACTCAGACCCACATTCAAAATGGCCTTTCGTTCACAGACTGATAGTTATTTCCTGGTTTCTAAGAAACCAAATAAAATTAAAATTCACCATTAATAACAAAACAATATTTTACAATCCCCCTTTCCCTCTCAGAGACCCATCAGTGACTGCATCTGATCAAAGCTGAATTATTAAATGTCTATAGATTAATCCCGTAACTCTCAAGGGCCTAGAGTTTGTAATTTCCCTGAAAAAAACAGACACAATCTACACCGTGAAAAATTTAATTGCACTTTAATTACCAGTTAAGCTGAGTAGCATGAGATATGGGTGCCTTCAATTTTTAATAGTCATTATGATTCCAAGAGAATTTTGAAGAGAAATAATTGAATCTTTGGGGAGTATTCTCTTCTTCCGACACTGCCAAAATCAAAATGAGAACAGAAAAAAAATGTAAAGGGTGATTCAAATTCTTCCAGATCATAACCCAGGACGGCCCCTAGCAATAATAAACTGGCCGTTCCCAGGCAGCTGCACTGCACATTTTCATGATATGCTAATGGAGAAACGGGTTTCCTGCAGTTGAGTTCTGGTACATTAAGCAGATAAAGGCTGTTGGCTGGGGTGTTTTTCTTTTTAAAAATCAGATTTAAAAATGCTGTAGTTGTTTCTTTGTTACTTGAAGTTAGTCACCAATATGGACATGTGCCTGCCATCCATCCACCCCAAAACACACACATGGACACACATACCCCCCACCTGCTTCCAAGATGTTTCAAAATATCATTTTAAAAGGGAAAAAGGTAACATACAATCACAAAAATCTCCCCAAAAAGTGGAAATTAGTAGGTCTTGGTGAGAATTCCAAAGGATATAAATTTAGACTTCAAACACTTTTATCAGGGAACCAACTGATCCAGGAACGAGGAATAGCCCTTCAGAGGGCTGATATGGGAGTAGACGTGGAGCCCAGGAAGCTGCCCACTTCTCCCTCCCCTCAAGTGTGCACTGGCCTTCTATACTTGCTAAGGGTGCTGAGGTTTGGGGAGGGGAGTGTGTCTCTTCACCAAGACTGCACCAGGTCTCAGCCTCTTTTTACACTGTCCCACCCCAGAACAGGACATTTTATAGGTATTTGGGAGCAAATAGAGTAGAGACATCTCCTTTATAGCCACTCATGGTGAGACCAGGGAGAGAGAACTCTAGGTTCTGGGGTGCCCTACTCAGAAAAATCACTTCAGGGATGCAGAAATAACAGGGGACTCCAGGAGCTAAGGAGGAGGTTAGGAGCAATGGAAGACCAGCACAGAAGGTAAATGCCTGGCTGTGGGAACAGGACAGGAATGGCAGGAATGGGCTAGAGACAGAGCTGTCCTATAGTGTTTTGGGGTTCTTGGTATTTTGGGGAGAGTTGGATACTTATCAGAGCTACCTTGGGAGAGCTAAAGCAAGTGAATGATCATAAACAAGGCCAATGGCTTCCCCTCCATTTCTGCCAAACTGTCCAAGATTTCCCTCCTTACATAGAGACCCAGGAGCTGGCCAGGTCTCTATGAGGCCACCAGCTCCAGATTAGTAAAAAGTCTCATAAATTGCTAATGAGCGCACCCCTGCAACACAAACATATTTTTGTGTTTCAGCCACTGGGTGGGGTGGAACTCTCATCATTTGGCTGTTATCAGGGTGCCGCCATTGTGGGAGGCACGCCAGAAGGAACAGCCCACAGGGTACTAGTGTGAGTCTGATTCTGGTATATCTGCTGAGCTGGACTGCCACTCCTGGAGGGACCTTGGTGGATTTTAAGAGAATCTCCAGAGAAAGCCACTTTGTGCCCAATGGGCACTGTTTGGAAAGGTTGAGGCTTATCTCTTAAGTAGAATGACAAGAGCTTCAGGCTCCCAACCCTGCTGGAATTGAAGGCAAATAAATCAGGAAGATGAGACTGGGTCTTCTCAGCAACTACACAGTGGCTTCTGGCCCCATCCTATACAGCAGAATTAGTAGCATGATTAGAGTCTCCTAACTCCAGAAGGCTGTTGTCCAGGCAATATATTGCTCTCTCTAGATATATTCCTTTTTTCAATATTTTGCTATTTTTTTTTTTTTTTACTTTTGTTGTTATATATATTTTTCTTTTTTTTTTTTTTTAATTTCAGGTTAATGTGAGTGTGTAAACAACCAGGTCACAATATTTGAGTTTGCTAGGTAGGGTCCTCTTACAGCTGTGTCCCACACCCAAAAGGTGTGCCACACACCCCTACATCGTGCTGATTAAGTGGGAAGAAATGAAATTTCTTCATTTTACTTTCTTCTATAGTAAGGGCTACATTTTTGCTAGGGTTTTTCTGTTCCTTTTATTCTTTCTTTTTTCATTTTTCCCCCTTAGCCTTTTTGTTTTGTGTTTTGTTGTATTTTTATTTTTCCTTTTTATTGTACTTTCATCAATAGTAAGGGTTCCATTTTTTGTTATGGTTTTTCTACCCATTTTATTCTTTTCCTTTTCATTTATCTCCTTTTCTCTCACTTTTATAGGGATTTATCTAATTTTTGTATCTTTAACACAAATTTCTCAAGCAACAAAGACACTCTTAGTACATCTTACTTAATTTTACTTTCAATTTTCTTTATATACTTTCATTATTACTATTTTTTCCCTTTTTTCTGTTTATTCCATTTTGATCTGTATTCCATTTATGGGTCAGACCCTCACTCTGAGGTCTGGGCTGGGGTGCCATGGGATTGGCATGGAGCAGGGACACTTTGAGCTCCTGGTTTAGGGTGGCCTTCTAGCTTTGGCCTTCAGGAGGATGGTATTGATAGGTTCCCACTGCAACATACTGATGATTTTTATTTTCTACATTTGGTGGAGGTAGGATCTTGTTCTTGCTCAGGTTGGTGAGGAGCTCTTGACTCGAGGGACCCACCCATCCCTGTCCCCCAGAGGCCTAGAATGGTAGATCTGGGTCAAAGTACCCTGCTCAACACCACTATTACTCCCACCTCTCTCCTTCTGTTCCTTTTCTCCTCTTTTTTTCATTTTTTTCTTTTCACCATCCCCCTTTTTTCTCTTTTTCTTTCTTTTCTCCCTTCTCATTCTTTATTATTCTCTTCCTTTTGGTCTCATACAAAAAGGACACTTCAACACCTAAGCACAGAGACAAGGTAACAAAGAGGAGGAGGAAGTGAAAAGGAAAAAAGTAGGGAAAGAAAGTGAACAAGAAGAAAATATGGGGAGGAACTAACAGAAAAATTCTGGCAACATGAAAAACAAGAACAGATCACACACACCCCCTCCCCCTCCCAAGGGATCATGAGGTAGCTACTGCACAGAATTCAACCTATAAGGAATTTATGGAATTGACAGGCCTCAGCCTCCTAAGTAGCTGGGATACTACGCATGAGCCACCATCCATGGATGACTTTTCTGTTTTTTATAGAGATGGGGTTTCGCTATGTTGTCCAGGCTGGTTTCAAACTCCTGGCCTGCAGAGATCACGAGCCTCGCCTCTCAACACCAGGTTGTGGTTTTAAAACGGGAGGCTGGAGTCAAAAGACTTTCACGAGGTTGCCAAATAACTTAGGGATCTGTACTGCCTCTGGCTCTTGTTGCTCACTACTATCAAACGCATCACTCCCGGACCTTGTTCTTGTTACCACTTTGTAAACGGATTACAATTTTATCTGTCAGGCAAATAAGAGAAGAAAAAATTTGTGCAGAATCATCTGCCACTTTTCTCTGCGTACCCATTTCCTTTCTCCAAACCTCTGTATCAAACCTGCACCAACACAGGGCTGTACTGGACTTTTGTGGGATTTGAATGTGTCTCCCTGACAATAACTTCCAGCTTAACCATGAGGGTCCCAACCTACAGTGGAAGTGGCACAGGCTCTTTCTTCCTGCGCCCAGTGGTTTCAAAAGGAGGAGTTGTAGATTTCTTGTAGTTTTATGAGGTAATGCTTAAGCCATCTTTTCTCAGGCGCCTGCTGTTGAGGCTGTTGAAGGCTGCAAGTTGCCAACTAGTCCCACAGGCACAAAATACTGAGGTTAGAGACAAGGAGAGGCGCAACATCAGAAAGCCATTCTTCACATTACCAAGGAGACTGCAAGCTCGTAGTGGCTAGGAAGCCAGACAGATAATATGCAGGTATGGGCAGAACTGTGCCTGACGAGGACTACAGGGGGCAACGGGAAGAGGATGCAGCCAGACAGGTACAGGCTGTTCCCAGAGCCACCCCACGCAGGTGTAGCTGCCCAGTGAGAAGGAACCCTGGGCTGAAGGCAGCAGCTCCTCTATATCCTGGAGAGCTTCTTATTTCTAAGTATCTGGACTAAACTGTATTGAGTCTTCATTATAAATGATGAGTTTTCTCACTCTCATCTTTACAAAGCCCCAGTGCAAAAAGATCCTCCAGGCTGCCGAAAGTGAGGTACCCAATCTACCACAGGAGCCAAGATTTTGGTCTCAGAGGGGACAAATTTAGGTAATCAACACTCTCTGAGCACCACCTGGTTTCACCAAGTGCAGCTGTTCTCCTGCCGCCTGGGTAGAAGGAGGCCTTGCCTCTTCTGGCAATGCTCTGAGAGTTTATCCCAGGAGGGCACAGCCTTGGCATTAAAGCAGCTCTTCAGGGCAAACACCACCTTCCTGGCTGCTGTACCAAGCTGAGGCATCTCCCCAAACAGGAGGGAGCTGGGAAAGGTTGTCGCAGAACACGGAACTGAGAGCCCATCTCCTACAGCAATTTGCACTGCTAATCCCTCTCCTAGGGAATGAGCACCCTTGCCTGTGGTGCCCTGAGGCAGGGTATCTATTTCAGAGTCTCCCCCAATCTTCCTTCCTTTTGTTCTAAAAATCTAAGGGTCCTAAAACAGATAGCATTGGAACCAACAAGACTGTAATCTGTGAGTAGTCAAGAAGCCGGTCTATAGTACCGCGTACCTGTTACCAAAAGCTGTGGTCTCCACTGCAATGGCTCCTGCCAGGCTGGTGGGAGTGCGGAGTGCGGGTGCATGGTGATTTAAGAGCAGACCATCCCTCTGAACTGAGCTACAGACCTGAGCAGCAGTTTCAGATTTGAGAAGCTTAGAAAAGGGAAAGCCCATTACCGTCTACACATGTAGCCTGGATAAGTCCTGGGACCAGCATCAAAATGCTGCAATGTGAACGAACCAAGTGAGCTGGGAATCGTGTTTTCAAAGTATTCCTTAATGGCAAACTAGAATACACAGGACGGCACATGTCGTCACAAAGCAATGAGGCTGCCAAAGCCAGGGGGCCTAGGAGACTGCAGGAATGCAGTTGTCACCTACAGGGCAACGGGAAAAAATAATAACTTGGGAAGATTTTTCAGTAGCTATTGAGGTTATCAGATATTCTGGCCCAAATCCCTAGTGCTCATTATCCTTCCAATATTATTTTCTCACCTCTCTTCAGGCTCACTGGTGCATCCTCCAGTTCAACAGGGCTTACACAGCTCTTGTCTCTAAAAGAAGAACTAGTCCCTCTTGGAATTTACAAGTGTGAAGGCTGCATTTCAGCTGTCACATTCTGCCATATTACTGATACACATTCCAGTGGCCTTTCCAGGTTCCTGGTGATGCAAATGAACACGGTGCAGCAGGTAAACAGGGCGCTGAAGTGCAAAGTACAACTCTTATTTATAGATCAAACACCTGCCATCGATTTAAACAGTAGTTATCTAACTTGAAAGTTTAGCAAGCTACTGAATACCCCCTTCAAGCAAGTAATTTTGAAGCAGCAGTTCATGTATACAGATGTGTTTAAAGCCTTCTTCAGAATGTTGTAATTATCATCAAAAAGACAGATTCCATTAAGTATCTGTTAAGTTTTTAGTATCTGTACTCCCAGACAGATAGGAAATGCTGAAAGTCTTGGGTTGCTTAACTCTATGTTTTTAATGTTATTTCTTTAAAAAACTGGGGGTTCGGATATTCAGAATATAGAAAAACATCTGATCAGAGATTTTGGGAAGTTAACGATACAATGTGGCTCTTGCTGTGACTTTGCCTTTTCAACCCTGTTCTATCTCTCTACCAGATACAAAATGAACTTCATGTTTGGTGTAAACTATCTCACTAAACACAAGTTAGTCAAGAATGAATACAGCTGTAATCACAACTAACAACCACTATTTCTTAAATGTTAAAAATTAGGTGATATTGGCTGGGCGTGGTGGCTGTAAATCCTGGCACTTTGAGAGGCTAAGGTGGGAGGATCACTTGAACTCAGGAGTTCAAGACCAGCGTGTGAGCAAGAGCAATATCCCGTCTCTACCAAAACCAGAAAAATTAGCTGAGTGTTGTGGTGGGCACCTGTAATCCCAGCTGTTCAGCAGGCTGAGGAAGGAGAATCGTTTGAGCCCAAGAGTTTGAGGTTGCAGTGAGCTAGGCTAACACCACTGCGCTCTAGGAGAAAAAGTGGGACTCTGCTGCTTCCCCGCCCACCCCCCAAATTAGGTGGTATGCTGTCCAGGGGCTCGGTGGTTATAACCCATAAATATTTTTGACGAATTATAACCTTCACTTTACAGATGATGAAAACTGAGGTTCTAAGAGGTGAAATATACTACCTGAAATCATGAGCTAATAAACAGAAGAATTTGAATCTGAACATATATTTGTGCTGACCCCAAAGCCCCTTTGCTTTCTACTGTAGCATACTAGCTCAGAAAACGCACCTCCTTCTTTGCTTAGGTTGTTTAAAAATTGATTTTCCATTTACATGAGATGGAATGTCATTCTGGGAAGTAGGTAATAATTATTTTCGGTGGCTTGAGATACCTTGACCTTTCGGATAGGAGTTAGCAGGCCACACTGGCTAGTCACAGATAAGTTACTTGAGTGCATCTTTTCTTCTCAACCAGAAAATTGTAACAATGGGTTAGAGGACTTTTACAGTTCCTTTTAATTTTAAAATTCTGTGGCTCTGAGTCTATGAACTGCTTCACCTGATGAGGACAGGCTTGTGCCCAGAAGGGCCTATACTGTTCTAGGGCCAGCCCTCCTCATCCTGCCTCCAGGCTTGTAACACCCTCCCCCTACCACCATGTATCTCAGCTCCTGTTAGAGGAACGGGGAGGGAATGAGTGAATACAGTCAGAACACATTCCGACACTGCTCTGAGAGGGGGAAGGGGCACTGAGTCCCCACAGTCCTCTCATGCTCTCAGCTTCACTTTCCTCCTTTGTGACCAACATAACAACTATTGCCCAGGGGCAAGTCAACCTGACCCAGAAGACACACAGTCCTTTGGCAGGAAGGAGCAAATCACCCAGGAGCAGGAATAGAAAAGAAAAGGGGTGCTCACCCAGAGGGGTGGGGTGAAAGAGAAGCTCTGCATCTTTTATCAGGATAAAACATTAGCACCTCTTTTTCTTCTTTGGTAAAATAAATACTACTGAGAGCAGTGAATCTCACCCATCAGGCAAGCCCCAGAGTCTGATTTGAGCAAAGGACAGAGCGTTTGGGGGGGGGGGGGGAGGAGAGGGAGGTACAGAGGAGGGGCAGTGACACAGCTCCTTCCCTGTGAAGATGTTCCCTCGGAAAGATGCACAAGGGTCCACACACAACACAGGGGCAAACCTGCCTCCCTAGGTGCAAGCTCAGCTGGCCTCAAGGTAAGAGTTAAATAAATCCAGCCCCTTGAAAGAGGGAGGTTGTCCATGCAGAAGAATCAAACCTGGGGGGGGGGGGGGAGAGGGCAGGGGAAAGGCACCTATTTCCCTAGCCTAAGGGCATTTGGGAGAAGTACAGAATAGTAATTATCTAAAACCAGATAACCAACCATGAGTTAGAAGGGCAAGCCCCTGTCTAACTAATCTACTTGACCTTTACAGCAAGACTAAAGACAGAGTGGGTAACAGCCTATGTCCAAGAGTTTACTGTGATTTCAGGCCTTCTATAGAAGGCCTCCAAGTACAACCCGGAGGCTGGGGAAGGCTCTGGAAACCACAAAGCAGCATAGGAGTGGAGGAGCTATTCCACGAGAAAGGCAAAATTTAGAGTTCAGGTGGCATCAGGATAATAAGCACCTAAAATGCCCTTTTAGTGGGGTTAATTCATGAAGCCTTACCCACGCACAGAAGAGTCACTGCCATGAAATAAGCTAAAACATTCATTGTAGTTGCTTTTGATGATGAGATTATAGATTTCTTCATTGTTTTACCTTTTTGTACATTAAAAAGAAAATATATATATCAGCATAATGTTCATAATTACAACAAAAAAAAAAAAAAGAAAAAGAAACAGAGGCCAATTGCTCTCCTTACATACAGCAGAAGCTACAAAAGGAAATGTAAGTCAAAGTTAGTACCCCTCCTGTCCAGCCAGGGAGTAAAACGTGACTATTAAATGAACTATTAAGTGTGGTTTGAACTGCAGTTCTGAGGAAGAGGACTTGATTTCTGGTATCCTCCTGCTTTGTATGTAAACAATTTAATAATGTACTTTAATAGCTACATCCAATTATCCGAACCACTGTCTTCATGGAAACATTAGGAAATTACAGTGGAAAAATACATGAGGCAACAGGAAGTATAAGGATAGACACGGTTCAGCTTTTTAAAAGATTTCTTTTCTCCTTGTCTTCTCATTTAATTGGGGGTGAAAAAAGAATCCTATTATTATGCCATGTACTTGCTTAAAGTCTTGGCTTTCTAGTCCTGAACACGTTGTACTTCCCCAGGGACCGGTAAAAGGGTTGCTGCTGCAGAATTGTATTTAAACATCTTGATCTCTTGGGCTGTGTGACTGGTACTGCTGAGAAGCTGCTCTTTCTAAAGGGGAAAGGGTCACTTAAGCTAGTGCTGACTTTGACTCTGCTAGGAGCTCCAATGAGGAATAAACTTTGGGATCTTCTACCTAATAGAATTTTGGAATTTCTAGCAGGTATGTTTTCCTCAGCTTGCAGATCATCAGAAATGACCTTATTCCTTGGATTCCATCTCCCTCTCTCATGACTGAAGGCTTCCAAGACAGCTTCCTCACAAAGAGCCTTCCATTAGTGCTCTAGATAAGTGAAGGGTACACTAAGCTCATCAACACCAGGGGCTCATTCAGGATAGATGACATCAGAAAGCCAGAGCAGGACAATGGTTTTGATCCCCTACTCAAAGTCTGCAGGTACAACCTCTACACAGACCAGGCAACTAATGCTACCAAAAAGTGGAATACTTAAAGTAAGCAACAGGAGATGTCTTCATAGCTACAACCCCCACCATTCTCCAAGGCCTCCCTCCAAGATGTGCAGGTGTGCAAACTGTGTGTGTGACAAAGAATTTCCACTGCCTTGCCCATTATTGAAGCTCTGGCTTAGAATGTGCTCCAGCCTTCCCTCTAAAGTTATAAATAGATGCAAAACTTGGCAACAAGGTGGGTACACTGGCTCACATGTGTAATCCTAACGCTCTGGGAGGCCAAGGTGAGAAGATCCCTCAAGTTCAGGATTTCAATACCAGCCTGAACAAGAGCAAGACCTTATTTCTACTAAAAATAGAAAAACCATCCTAGCGTTCTGGGATGCCAAGGCTGGTGGATTGCTTGAGCGCAGGAGCTTGAGACCAGCCTGAGCAAGAGCAAGACTCCATCCCTAAAAATGGCTGGGTGTTGTGATGGGCACCTGTAGTCCCAGCTCCTTGGGAGGCTGAGGCAAAGAGGATTCCTTGAGCCCAAGAGTTTGAGGTTGCTGTGAGCTATGATGCCAAAGAACTGAGGGTGACAAAGTAAAACTCTGTCTAAATAAATAAATAAGCAAGCCAGTCATGGTGGCACACTCCTATAGTCCCAGCTACTCAGGAGGTTGAGACAGGAGGATTACTTGAACCCAGGAGTTTGAGGTTGCTATGAGCTAGGCTGATGTCATGGCATACCAGCCTGGGTGTCAGACTGTCTCTACAGATACACAAACACACTTGGCAACAGAAATCAGAAACCCAGGGACTCAGCATTGTTTTTTATTTACAACTACCAGAGGCCAAACATCCCAACCAGAAAACAAAACAAAAACGAAACAGGAACAAACACAGGAAGCAACTATTAACAAATAGAATACAGTGGCAGAGCCAAGAAAAGCTGCTGGTCAACTCCAGGTGAAATACCCCTGCCTCCCACCCAAAGGGACACACTGAGGTTACCCTATACAGGGGGGACACACTGAGGTTCCCCTAGGGAGCTCTCCTCCTACCTCATGCGACAGTCTAGGCAGTGTACAGTAGCCAGACAGGTGGCGGCAGAAGCAGCCCTGCCCCCGCAGCATCTCTGTGTGGTTACTGCCCTGTATGAAAGTATTAGAACACCATTCTTAGATAAGGCAAAAGCAATTTCTTTAGTAATTTACAGTCCATAAAGTTTTTCCACAGCTACTATGTCACTGCATCAACTCTTTATGTGATAGAAATTAGAATCCCTAGTTTTACAAACTCAGAAATGTTGGGTCCTACAAGCATCACACAGCCTCTGATCTTTCCAATTCGTCAGAGCTCCCCTCCAAGTATCTACTGTGGTTGCCATACAAGGGTTGCTTTCTCTGGGTTAGTAGGTAATTTGCAGAAGACCATTCTTTTAAAAGAACAGCACACCTCGGTGGAAGAAGATGGGCCATCGTCCTCAAGGATGTTTTGGCCAAAGCCTTGGGTTGTGCAGGAGCAGTCAATTATTGAATGAAGTGTACAGGGAATGGCGTAATAGATACAGAAGGTAAGTTTCTTTCTTTATTTAGCTTCTCCTAAGTACCTCAAGAAATCGAGAATTTTCTCCGAATGGTTTACAAAGCAGACATAACTCAGAATAGAAAGTCATGTCCGTTGCAGTGCAGAGAGCAGCAACAAACTGCCCATAGAGAGTGCTCCTGAGGCACAGCACTGTCTCTCACTCTACCGCAAAAGACCAAGGAGTGGGGCCTGCACTTCTGTTTGCTGTAATCTCAAACAGGTTCCTCAGACACTTTTCAGAATGGCGAGACTAAAACAATACAATACTCCGCTGAGTCACTGCAAAAGCCAGGTATAACCCAATCCGAAGTGACATCTACTGAGGGGTCCTCTTTATGTATGTTTAAAAAACAAAACAAAACAAAAACCAGAGCCAGAATGCCACTGATGCTGCTGAGGCCCCAGGAGCTCAGGTATTTCACTGCCTGACACCACCCCAGGGCGTCCGCACTTGAGGATGAGACTTGCCTCCCAACCACCACCCACATGGATCCCCAACTTGGCCCACTGGGCTTCGCTCTCCACAGTGCTTCTTAACTCCTCCATCAAAAAACATTGAGGTATAAGCTTTTTAAAAAAGAAATCCTCCTGCAAAAGACTCTTGAAATCTCTCCCACAATAGGGCTGAGTCCAAGTAAGGGCTTAATAATAGAAGTGGATAATAAGCCACGTTCCCTGCTGCTGGCAGTCCAGAGTGGGTGGGCAGCACACTCAGATGTCGGGCTAGCAACAGCATTTTCTGTCTCTGCCTCCCCTATTATTACATTCTTTGTCTGCCATCCCACAGGCACAAGAGCCCTGATGAGGGAGAGCTTACTTCTTTGGTGTGAAATACAGAGTGATAGAAGCCATTGGCCTCAGAACAACAGAACCAGACAAAAAAGTACTGAAAGGAACACAGCCAGGCAGAGAAATGGCACTTCGAGGACCTGATTCACATCATCTCTAGCTTCTTCAAGACAATTCAAAATCCATTTCTCTGCTCTCCCCTCCCTATCCACCTTTTTCCTCAAATACACATAAACACACTTCTTTTTCTGAGGAAGGTAAGGAAAAAGAAGAGTATATATCTTTTAAAACACAAACAGCTAAAGTTGGTCCTGCACATTATTGCAATTTCCTGGGCCAACCATTCTGTCCAGGCAAAGCTCCCACTTATGTCAAGAGTCTCAGCAGGATTTATCAAATTCTATCATCTGGACAATATTCATAGAGATTCATTCAAGAAGCTCTCACTGATCCAACTTCCACCTTGTTGACTGTCTCTCATCTGTTCTTTTTTTCCCCCAAGCCTTTCCCTTCATTTGTTGGGCAACCTTACAGAGAAGCCCTTAAGACACAGATATCTGCTCTCTTACTCTGCAGAAGACAGGATGGGCAAAATGGTGAGATTGCCAAATGAGGAAAGAAAATTGGAAGAGCTTCTCTGGTTCAGTACTAGACTTCCTCCAGGATAAAAATGCACTGTACCAAAAACTCTGGCAGGGCACCAGGTGGGGTGGGGTGGGCAAGGTTCCCAGATTCAGCTTCCCACACTGACTGCCATGTGCTTCCAGGAAAGCACAGCGTGCAGGACATGGTGTGGCCAGAATGACAGCAAGACACGAGCTCTTTGCACTTAAGGACCCAAAGGCCCAGAGTCACACTTCTTTGTTAAACATCCTCCTCTATTCATGGCGATAGGGAGTTGTAATTTCTGCCTCTTTAATCACGGCCAACTTAGAGTAGTGTCTGAAAGCATCAGCGCCCATGCCATCCAGCAATGCTCCATCAAGTAGGTAAAGGCAGTCAGTAGTACCTTACCCAAGCTTGGCATGGAGGCATTCCCTCAAAATTACTTTTGTACTTCACATAGGTGGTAAGTGACCAAAATGTAAACCATCATTTAGGCAAATTATAGAAAAGAAGAGATGCTTCCTAGCCAAGTATCTCTCCCACAGTGGGCACCCACTAAAGGTTGGGCGTCTAGATGAATGGATTAAAGGACAAACAAAAGGCAGGTGTACTTCTCTCAAGTTGGCTAAGCATTAACTTAGTTATCTCGTTTTTTGCTACTTTTTATGAGACAGGGTCTTGCTCTGTCACGCAGGCTGGAGTGCAATGACTCATTACAACCTTGAATTCCTGGGCTCAAGAGAACCTCTTGCCTCAGTGTCCAAGCAACTGGAACTATAGGCACCTGCCATCATGCCCACTCAATTGCCTAAATATTCTACAGAAAAACAAAATATTCTATAGAAAAGAGATCTTGCTCTGTTGTCCAGGCTGATCTCAAACTTCTGGCCTCCAGCAATCCTCCCAGCTTGGCCTTCCAAAGTGCTAGGATTAGTGGCAAGAGCCACCACACTTGACCAATAATCTTTGACAATGAAGACCCCCTGGGGGTGGACCACCCTCGGCAAAGACCTCAAAAAAAGCCATCCAGACACATGAGAATCCAGCCTTGCCTTCACACAGACATTACAGGAGGAAATTCTACCACCTCTCACAGTAATCTCTGCAAACATCTGTCAGCTACCACCCTTGAGGAACTTTTTCCATTTCCCTTCTCCTAGGCTTGGAAACCCACAATGCCTCCCAGCCAAACTCTGCCAGAAGGCTTCACACCTTCAGGCTCTGTGGTTTGAGTCCCTCTGCAGTTGTTCTTAACTCTCAGGCCTAGAAGGAGATGGCTCCCGGGAACTTCCTGAAGGGAGATTTGTAAACCACCCTTCCTCCTGATGCTTCTTTGTCATCAAACAGAAAAGAACTAACAGGGCAGTGAGGCCCTCCCTGGTCCTCCCTCTAGCTACGTTTTTTATGCCTTTGTGGTCTCTGTTCTGGACACATCTTTCTCCCACCTCTTCTATGAGATTTTAAGCCCCTTTGAGAGATACTGATGAGTAGAGCAAGAAATAGCACTTACCAAGCATGTTGAGCACGTGCCCATTGTTCTAAATGCATTTTAATTCCCATGACAATCTGTGAGACTGATATTAACTACTCCTATTTCACATATTACGGAAATATAAAAGTTAGAAGAATTAAGTAACTTGCCCAAGGCTACTGCCCCAGTAGCACATACAGGTGTCTGGAACTGAGGTCTCTTTACAAAATTCCATGTTATTTTCTCCTAAACTACTCTTCCTGAAGACAGGGATCTCCCAAGTCTTAGTCATCTCAATCTCTCTGCTTCTGTATCTAGCACCTAGCACAGTGCTTTCTATACTCCATTTACTTAAAATATTTGTTAAATAAAAATGAAAGAATATGCACCATGTATACGTTCACTAGATTTTTTTAAGTGTACAGATCAGCTGTATTAAGTTTATGAAAACTGTTATATAACAGATCACTGCAACCTTTTCATCTGGCAAAACTAAAACTCCATACTCATTGAACAATTCCCCATTTCTCCTCCCTCCAGCCTCTGGCAACCATATTTTTACCTTCCGTTTTTGAGTTTGCCTCCTACTTTAGATACCTCATGTAATTGGAATCATACAGTATTCATCTTTTTGTGACTGGCTGATTTCACTTAGCATGGTGTCCTCAAAGATCATTCACGTTGTAGCATATGACAAGAATTTCCTTGCTTTTTAAGGCTGAAAATATGCGATTGCATGTCCCATCAGGTTTATTAAATGCCTTGTTTCCTCAAGTTGTTTCCTTAGAACTCCTCCAGCTTCACCCAGAGAAGAACCTTAATGATGTGACAGCCACTGCTGCCACCTGTTGAGCTCTCACACTGTGCTAAGCTCACTATTGTGATCTACAGATGAGAAAACTGAGGCTAAGGAGATCAAATGGCATGTTCAAGGCCACACGGCTTCAAAGTATGGTAGTCTGGACCTCTGATGCTTCCCCAGGCCCCTTGGACTCTTCAGCCTGCTGCTGCCCATCCCTCACCCTGAATGCCTTCCAGTGAGACCGTGAGATGACCACATGGCACAGAGGGACTCGGAGACATGCATACCCGTCAAGGCCACACTGCCCACTGGCTCTGAAGCTGGGGTGTAGCCCTGGACTCCTGACTCGGGCTGCTCTGCCCTATTCCACTTGCCTCCCGCCCATGGGACCTCCTACCCAAACCAAATCCCTTGCTTTCCTCAAGGCTAGCTAGAGATTCACTTCTTCCAGAACAGGCAGGACCTCCCCCAGACGTTCTCTGTACTCTCCTTCCTCCTTGCTCTGTGTAGCCAGACTTAGGGGGACATACTCTCATAGGTATAAATGAGATCCTTAAGGGATACATGTTCCTCTTCCCCCCTACCACCTACCAGCATCCTGCCATGTGACAGGGCACTTGATAAATGCTTTTTGATTGGACAGGTCATGAAAGCACATGATTTAAGAGCTGGGCAGACCCACAGGAGCATCTGGCTTAAATCATTCATTCTGGGACCCAGAGAAGCAAAATGGCTTGTCTAGTTACCCAGCTAATTAATGAGGAGTTGGTTCTGCTGCCTCCTGCCTGGCCCTCTCCCTCTGCTGAGCCCCATCTGACCAGAATTCATGGCTTTCCAGCATTAGAGCTGCACCCTAAGACCATAAGAGGGTAGACACAAGCAAAGAAAGGTTAAGTTCTAACATCCAGTCATTTTAGGGAGACACACAAGTCCTACTTTTATATACCTATAGGGGAAAAGCAGACGAAAAAGAATATCGAACAGAAAGAAATGAATAATGAGTAGTGCAAATTCCATGTCCTTACCCAGATATTAAATAGCTGAGAGATAAGACGATCGCTCTGTCCTCCCCTCTCTGCCCCTCCCACCTCAATATTACTTGCTCTTAAGAGGGGCCAGGGAGAACCAGTTGTCTCTAGGGTGAAGTGTGAAAGCCTAGAGAGAGGCATTAACATTTTATGACCTCAAAATTCTTTAATAAATTAACTTTATTAAAGGATTGCTGGTTCTTCAGTACCTTGAAAATGAAATGACACCTTCCAGAAAAATATATATTCACCTCATTTGCAGATTTGCTGTGTTACAGCCATCCTCATATCTCTTTCCACTAAAAAGGAAGGAAGTCAGACATTTCTGCAGCATTTTATAGTTCACACAATTGATTATATTATTTTAAAAATATTTATCCTTAAAATAATTCTGGGGATTAAATAATAGAAGTATATATTTAACCAGTCAGTAAATACTTACTGGGACACTACTGTTTGCTGGACACTGTTCTAGGCCCTTGGGTTCTAAGAACAAACAAAGCAGGGGAAGTTCCTCCTCTTCTGGAGTTTATTTTTCAATTAGCTCCCCTTTTGTATATGAGACAAGTAGCACAGAGGCAGGACAAAGTTAGGCAATAGTGACAGTACCTGCTATGTGCCAGGCTCCACTGCCCCACGCACTTTACCTATACTACCACATTTACTCCTCACAACAACACTGCAAGGTAGATATCATTGTCCCCATTTTATAAGTGAAGAAACGGAGATTCAGAGAAGTTAAGTAACTTGCTAAGGGCACTATGCTAGTAAGTGGGAGCACAGAGATTTACTCCCAGGTCTGTCTGACTCCAAATTTACATGTCCTTTAGGCCAAAACAGCCTATGCATGCTGAGCTGTTCTGGATACTGGATGATGTGCAGAATTCGGTGACAAATGACTTGAAGAGGTTGTTGGCTTCCCTTGGGGGTTGGCACTTGAAGGGACCTGGGAGAATGGAGCAGAGATCACCAGTACTCGCATTAGCCTGACTGCTCTGCTGGGTATGATAAGAGTCTCTATGTTTTCCTAATACCCGTCTCTCAGTTGTAGGATGCAGCTGTGCAGGGCAGGTGGCCCCTAATACAACCCAGAGAGATGTCCAGGAAAGGTTTCTGCTTTTGATTCTTAAAAAGTGATACACAGGGTGTCCATAAAGTTTGTGTGCAATTTAACAACTGGATATATATATGAAGTAGGATTGATTCCCTACCTCATTCCATATACACAAAGTAACTCAAAGTGAATCAAATACTTAAATGTAAGAGCTACAACAATAAAACCCTTAGAAGAACAGATAGGCGAAAATCTTCATGGCCTTGTATTAAGGCAATGGCTTCTTAGACATGACACAGAAGCACAACAACAACAACAACAAAAAAAAGAACATAATAACATTAAAAACTTTTGTGCTCTAGAGAAAAGTGAAAAGATTTCTCCCACAGAATGGAGAAAATATCTGTTAATCATATATGTGGTAAGAGACTTGTCTTTACACTATACAAAAGAAGTATAACAACAAAATAATGGAAAGAAAACTCAATTAAAATATGGGCAAAAGAGACCTTAATTAGTAGCATGTAAACAATCTAATTTGCACAAATGATCAACACACTGAATCCCACAAAGGCATAAATGTATTCAAGATCTATCTATCTATATATATATATATATATATGACTTAATAAAAAAAATTAAAAAAAAATACAAATGGCCAATAAGCACATAAAAAGATATTTGATGTCATTAGCCAGTAGGTAAATTCAAACTAAAACCACAATGAGAGGGCAGCGCCTGTGGCTCAGTGAGTGGGGCGCCAGCCTCATATACCGAGGGTGGCATGTTCGAACCCAGCCCCAGCCAAACTGCAACAACAACAACTACAACAACAACAAATAACCGAGTGTTGTGGCGGCACCTGTAGTCCCAGCTACTAGGGAGGCTGAGGCAATAGAACTACCTAAGCCCAAGAGCTGGAGATTGCTGTGAGCTGTGATAACACTCTCCCAAGTGTCACCACGGCACTCTACCTAGAGCGACAAAGTGAGACTCTTTCTCCAAAAAAAAAAAAAAAAACAAAACAAAAAAAAACCCCAAAAAACACAATGACAGGCTCAGTACCGGTAGCAGTACTCTTTACGGCGTCAGCCACATACACTGAGGGTGGTGGGTTCAAACCTGGCCCAGGCCAGCTAAACAATAATGACAACTACAACAAAAAATATATGGGCATTGTGGCAGGTGCCTGTAGTCCCAGCTACTTAGGAGGCTGAGGCAAGAGAATCACTTAAGCCCAAGAATTGGAGGTTGCTGTGAGGTACGACGCCATGGCACTCTACTGAGGGCAACATAGTGAGACTCTGTCTCAAAATAAAATAACAACAACAACAACAAAACCCATAATGAGATAACTACTACCTACCTGCTAAAATAGCTAGAGTGAAAAGACAGATAATAACAAGTGGTGGCAAGGATATGGAAAAACTACAAGTCTCATTGAAATGTAAAATTATGCACCCAGTTTGGGAAACATTTTGGCAGTTTCTCAAACTATTAAACATTTACCACATGATCCAATAATTCCACTCCCAGAAACAGATATGAGAAAAATTAAATTTCCACACAAAACCTTGTTCAAAGTGTTCATAACTGTATTGTTCTTACTAGCCAAACAGTGGAAAGAGCCCAGATGTCCATCAACCAGTGAGTAAATAACATACGCTATTTTCATAAAATAGATTTGGCAATAAAAAGAAATAAAGTACTAATACATGCCACAACATGGATGAACCTTGAAAATATGCTAAGTGAAAGAAGCTAGTCACAAAAGCCACATATTTATGATATGATTCTATCCAGATTATGTCTATAATAGGCAAATCCAGACAAAGAGCAGGTTACTGGCTGCCTAGACCCTGGGAGTCTGGGAGTAGTGGGGTTTGACTACTAACGGGTATGAGGTTTCTTTTGAAGTGATGAAAATGTTCTAAAACTGATTGCCAAGATGGTTCCTGAACTCTGTAAATATACCAAAAGTCACTGAGTTAATATACCAAAAGCCATTGAATTTTACACATTAAATGGGTGAATTGTATGTTATATGAACTACATATACATCTCAATTAAACTGTCAAAAAAGATGACATATAATCTAGTATGAAACATATCCATAGGAGAACATGATACACTGATAGTGAAAGATGAGCTCAGCAGCTATGTGTGTGAGGAGCCAAATGCTCTGATACCAACATGTTTATCTTCTGTAAACCTATAGAGAATGTTCTTCTGGGAAACTTTTTGGACCAAAACATTGGAGACAGGGAGTCATCAACAAATATTGCCCAGACCACTATGAAAAGTATAAACTTAGAGAGAATTTCCCTGCAACACCCAGTCACTGATAAGATTCATAATTCACTGGAGTGGCAAAAGCTCTATTAAGATTCATGAAAATCTCCTTTGAATAGGTGATGCTCAACTCTAAACCAAAGGAGATGGATCTTTCTTTCTTTCTTCTCTCCAATCACCACCCCTTATCCTCACAATACTGGTAACTGAGTTTCAGAATCGGTTCAGAGCTAAGATGTAGATTCTTGGTGAGTGTCCTCTAAGCACACACCTTTGCCCCCCCCCCCCCCTCTTTAGATCACAAGTCCTAGCCTGGTCTCTCTAACCACAAACAGTAGTATCAACAACCTCATCCAGTTCCACATGCCTCTAAACCAAACTTGAACTAATCCCAAGTAAACAGCACTTGAACTTCTGCAGTCTGGTTCCATGCATCTGTGTGAATGACACACTTTTCAAAATTTTAGCAAGGTCCCACCCTCAGTTATTGTTTTCCTGTAATGATCATCCTCCCTTATTGAAACTAATAAATGATTGGCCTTCATTGTGGAGGTGTACAAAGTATCTCAAATGATGACCTGGCTAAGATACGGCTCTGTTTATAGAGATAGAATGATAGTCATAACATGTACACAGCAAGCAGCCTTTCCTCATCTTTACCAGTGGGAAGGAGCTAGAATTTGGCCCGGGCATCCGGTGCTGTGGGTCCCCCCCAGACCCTCTAGCCATAGTTATTTGGGGCAAAGCATGTGCCTGAGTAGCTTTCTCTCTCATTTGTTATTCTGCCACTGCAGGGGCTAAGTGCCCTTACAACTTTGTCCCACAAGAGCCATTAGTAACTTGACGTTGGCATCAACGAGAAGCACAACTCATGAAGATCGCTTTCCTTCATCACTCACGCAGAGACTGCCAATGTTTGGACCAAGTCCTACAGAGTATTTTTTTCACTTGGTTGAAGTTCTTTTCAATGTTTTCCAGTGATAGACAGTCAAGCCCTTGTAAGGGCAGTTGCTGAAATGACACTTTAACTCATCATTGACTACTAGAGACTAGAAATCATAGTCAAACAAGCTTTGTGGCCAAAGACCTTCAAACTGGCCCTCAATGAAGTGGTGCTGATTCTGGAGATGGTGAAGGAATTTAAGGTGTGTGTGCGTGTGTAAAAGAGAATCTTGGATCACAATTTGGGAGTTTTGAACTGGAAGCCTTGTACAAATTGCCTAAAGCCATGGTAAGAGAGTAAAGTTTGTTTCTTCTCTCAGTGACAGATGTCAGTTTCCTAAAGCTCAATGCCTTTCTTGGAAGGAGTGAAAGCCTTTTCCGACTTTGTCTAACTCCATGCTTTTCAGGCTTACTTATTAATGAATGGGCAGGTCTTACCACATTCACTCCAAAAAGGATCTGCCTGTCTCATCTAACCTGAGAGCTGGCTCAGAAATTAGTCAAGAAACTTGGTCTCACTCTTCAAGGCTTATTTACATGGGGATCACCTTTAGTTTCAGAAACTGTAAATAAACAAACATGTAGCACACTACTTCTCAAACTTAAGTGCTACAATCCAGAAAGCCTTTAAGCCAAGAATTCTTCTTATCTCAAATGGATAGGCAGCAAATAGTATGTAATGCTCTTTCCTAAAATGTGTTCCATGGAACTCCAGGGTTCCGTGGTCAGTTATGTTTGGGAAAATCTGTTCTACCCCTATCTTATTTCTGGGATTCTAAGACATCATCAGTTGTAAGTTCCCCATTAACTTAGTAACAGTTTGAAGGGAAGAGGAGTTGGGGGAAAACAACTGATTACAGGTACATAGTTTTGTTTTTATCTAAATGGTAAAAGCCTACAATTTTCTTCTTCAGGATCTTGGCATTCAGAGCCAAGCCATACGGTTTGTATGTAATCATTCTCTGCATTCAGAATCTAAAGTCTTACTGAGTCACTTTTGACCATTAGAAGCTATATTATTAATAAATGTCAGAGCAACAAGTCACCTTTCATCAACTTCTCACAATCTAGATCTCTTTTATACCTTTATTTTTATTATTTTTCTTGAGCCAAAGTCTCAAGTTGTCACCCTGGGTAGAGTGCTATGGTGTCATAGCTCACAGCAAACTGTAATTCCTGGGCTCAAGCAAGCCTCTTGCCTTGGTTTTTCTATTTTTTAGTAGAGACAGGGTCTCGCTTTTGCTCAGGCTAGTCTCAAACCTCATGTGCTCAAACAGTCCACCCACCTCAGCCTCCCAGAGTGCTAGGATTACAGGCGTGAGCCAACATGCCCATCCTTCTTTTATACTTTTACAATGGATAACATAATTTTAAATCCTATAAAGAATAGTCAAGTTTCATGAGCCTTTTCTTTTTGATAAGCTTATAGTTTCATATTTTCCTCAATTGAATAAAATGTGACTGGAAGGTATCAACTTTACCAAGTGTCAGCTGGAAGCTCTTGACAGATTCTTGGAGATAGAGTGACAGTTCTCTATAATGGAGGAATCAGCAGTCCAAGAACTGTCACACTACCTTCTCCTCACACTGAAGCTTCCATGATCCATTCCCTGAGATTTGGCAAAATCTGTTGCCTTTAATTACTGTCTAGAGTGTGACAAAAACAAAAAAAAAAAAACTTGCCTTTATAATCCTTATTCATAATAATCTTTTTTAAAATACATTTTCTTTTGGAATAATTTTAGATTTATAGAAAACTTACAAAGATAGTACAAAATGTTTCCATATACTCCTTACCCAGTTTCCTCTGTTGTTAACATCTTACATTACCAAAGACTATTTGTCAAAACTAAAAAACCAAAGTTGGCATATTACTATTAATTAAGCGCCTGATTTTACTTGGATGTCATCAGTGGTCCTACCACTGTATTCTGTTATGGAATCTACTCCAGGGACAACAGTGAAGTGTCAGGCCTTCCCAGGCTCCACTGGTCTTTGGTAGTTTCCCTGATAGTCTTGAAGGATCTATTCTACCCTATTTCTCTCAAGAGTAAACAGTAGCATTTTGTAAACTATGCCACATAAGGCCAAGCAGTGTTGGCTCACATCTATAATCCTAGCACATTGGGAGGCCTATGGCGGAGGATCGCCATAAGCCAGGAGTTCAAAGCCAACCTGGGCCAAAAAGCAATACCTCATCTCTACGAAAAATTAAAAAAAAAAAAGCTGGGCATGGTGATGTGTGCCTGTAGTCTTAGCTACCCTGGAGGCTGAGGTGAAAGGATTGCTTGAGCCCTAGAGTTTGAGGATGCAGTGAGCTGTGACAGTGACTCCAGCCTAGACCATAGAGCAAGACCCCGTCTCAAAAATAAATACCCACAAAATTGAAGTACCCTCTCCTTATATCAGAGGGGACATGGCAGCCATATGACATCACTGATGAGGCTAAACTGATCACTTGATTAAGATTGTGTTCACTGGCTTTTTCTACTGCAAAGTATAGCAATCTTTTTTCAAATAGTCTCTTAAATGATACTTTAAGAGATAATGAAGGGATCAGTGTTAAAATTCAACTTTATTTGGTTTCCTATTTTAAGAAGCATGTACAAAGGCTAAGTCCCTGCCTCTTTCACAGGTGGAGACCACACTGGCCTCCTGAATCTTCTGCCTGGTACCAGGCAGGTCGTTCCAACCACAGCCAGCAGGGCAGGACAAGCAAGGGGCTGGAGGCATTCATGCTCAGGGTCCTACCTCCACACGAAACTCAGGCCCTACAAGTCTCAGCTGCCTCACTCTACTCTCAGCCCTGCCTCTGACATCAATTCACTTTGAGAAACAGTAAGGTATAAAAAAGATATATATTTTATTTTAGGAAAAAAGTGTCCTGTAAAGGAGGATCCTGAAGTAACCATATCAAACCTACCGTTTGCCAAATTCACCCGACCACAGAGCCCTTTTTCACTTCCGAGCCCTTTCTTCACCTAAACTTATGAACACTCTGGGAAAACGAGAATAGACCTGCAGGCACTAGACAGGGTCCAGCCTACCTCTGCCCCAATTCTCGGCTGTCTGACCTTGGCTAAGTTCCCTCAGAGAGGAAGGTTCTTCAGAGATTCTGACATCCCTGGTCACAATTCTAATGCATTTAAATGGAGTTCTTTGACCTCTTATACACACCGGGGGAAGGCTGGGCAGCTTCTGTGAGCTGTGGATGGACGTGCTGACAGTCCTAGGGGTGTGGCTGACCCCTGTCAGCACACTGGGGAGTAAAAGCGGTCTAGATGGGCAGGCAAGCAAACAGTGACTTCCTTCCGCTCTCTGAAATCATCACTGTGCCACTGTGAACGAGGATGGGCTGCAACTCACTCCCCACTGTCCTTTCTGCCCTTTAACTGCCAGGACTCACACACGGCTCCAGCAGAACGGACGTCTGTTCTCTGATACAGGATCTTAACATCCGCTGAAGAACACTGTACCGGCAAGCTAGTGAGCTGAAAATTTAGACACCAAATTGCATCAGACATCCTAGCCAAGCTCATTTCACAGTTTTCAGTGGCCCCAACAGAGCAATCCTCCTGTTCAGAAGATCAGAGCAGTGTGCTGAGCAATCGTCATTTCAGCCCAGAAGCAGGAGATAAAAAGGGAGACCCTAATAGCATTTAGACCCAGGGCTCCACTCTGGGAGTAGCAGCTGGTGGGTAGTATGAACACACAAGTGGACCTGGCCATCCATCAAATAAAGAGCTCACGTAGAGAGTGTCTTGGGGGAAAAAAAATCCCACATTGTAAGAAAGAACGTGGGCCTTTTCAATTATACGACGAGGTGAGTTTCGACATAAATGAAGGCAGCTGTTCATTTTATTTTTTAAAAATCTGTCATCTTCAATTAATGACAATTAATGACACGGTGGGGGTGGGGAAAGGGGAGAGCAGAGAGAGAGAGAGGAGGAGGGAGAGGTGGGGAAAGGGGAGAGCAGAGAGAGAGAGAGGAGGAGGGAGAGGCGGGGAAAGGAAGAGCAGAGAGAGGGAAGGAGTGAGGGGTGAGGTCTTGGTGTGTGCCACACCTTTGGGGGACAAGACGTGATTCTAAGAGGGTCTTTACCAAGCAAATACAATCAGTGTAACCTGGTTTCTTGTACCCTCAATGAATCCCCAACAATAAATAAGAAAAAAAAATCTGTCATCTTTTATCAAAAGAAGGGTAGAATGGTAGAAAATTCAGGAGACAGGGACCAAATCCTGGTTCCTGGGGCACGTGCTTAACTTCTCTAACCTTCACTTTTCTCCTCATAAAATGGGAATAATAATACTTCCTTGGAAAAGGAAGGATCCAATAAGATAATTAACCTAAAGCTTTTTAGCCAGTACCTGGCACCGAAAAAAAAAAATTAATAAATGTGAATTCCTTTCACTGCAAGCTTCCTTTTCACTGTAGGTTATTTCGTGATTGGTATCAGATGGCATGGTCTGAATTCTGCACAAGCTTCATACCTTAACACCAAGCCCTCAAGAATAGTATAAATCCATCTTTATTTTTTATTCTTAACAATTTATTAAATCATAATTGTGTACGTTAATGCATTATGGGGTACAACGTGCGATTTTATATACAATTTGGAATGCTTACATCAAACTGGCTAACATAGCTTTCACTTCACTTACTTAATTGTTGTGTTAAGACATTTATACTCTTTTTTTTTTTTTTTTTTTTTTTTTTTGAGACAGAGCCTAAAGCTGTTGCCCTGGTTAGATTTCTGTGGCATCACAGCTCACAGCAACCTCCAACTTCTGGGCTCAAGCAATTCTCCTGCCTCTGCCTCCCAAATAGCTGGGACTATAGGCACCCACAACAGTGCCCAGCTATTTTTTGGTTGCAGCCATCGTTGTTGTTTGGCAGGTCTGGGCTGAATTTGAACCCGCCAGCTCAGGTGTATGTGGCTGGCGCCTTAGCCGCTTGAGCGATAGGCACCAAGCCTATACTCTACTCTTAAAAGATTTGACATGTACCCTTGCAACATGCACCATAGGTGAGGTCCCACCGATTACCCTCCTTCTACCCAGCCTCCTCCCTCCCCTCACCCTCCTCTTCCTTCCTTCATTCTGGTCTATAGTTGTGTTTTATCTTTCGTATGAAAGTGTGGGTGATTATATATTGGTTTCATAATAGTACTGAGTACACTGAATACTTCTCCTTCCATTCTTGAGATACTTCACTAAGAAGAGTATGTTCCAGCTCCATCCACGTAAACATAAAAGAGGTAGAGTCTCCATCTTTTTTAAGGCTGCATAATATTCCATTGTATATATACATATACCACAGTTTACTAATCCATTCATGGGTCAAAGGGCACTTGGCCTTTTCCCAGGACTTGGAAATTATGAAGTGGGCACCATTCTGGTGCAAATACCTTTGTTGTAATACCTAGTAGACGAATTCAGGATCAAACAGCAGGTCTACTTTTAGTTCCCTAAGTGTTCTCCAAACTTCTTTCCAAAAGGAACGTATTAGCTTGCATTCTCACCAGCAGTGCAGAAGTGTTCCCTTTTCTCCACATCCATGCCAACGTCTGCAGTTTTGGAATTTTGTTCTGTGGGCTACTCTTCCTGGAGTTAGATGATATCTCAAAGTAGTTTTGATTTGCATTTCTCTGATGATTAAAGATGAGCATTTTTTCATGCCTATAGGCCATGCGCCTGTGTTCTTCAGAGAAGCTTTAATGTGCTGGTGATTAAAAATAAAGGAAAGAAAAAAAAAAAAAAGGAAAGAAAGGAAGGGAAGAGGGAGGGAGGGAGGGAGGGGAAAAAAATTACCTAGAGGGGCAGAGTCTAAGTGGTCTCTAGACTGAGTGGCATCATGAGGGAGCAAACAGATGTCAGCACCCTGAAGCAAGTCTTCCTGAACATTGCAGAGTTTGCCTAGGAGGCCAAGGTGTCTCATCCTCTCTCCACGTGATCAGGATGGTCTTTCTCCTTTCTCCTGTTCTTTTTCTACCTGCACGCCTTGTTAACATTTACTCTGCCTATGGGCAGGAATTAAGAGGGCAGCTAAAACGTGCTGTGCTAGTCTTGTCCAGTTTTCTCTGACAGAGGATTGGTCTAGTCTTCTTGAAGAAGCAACAAAGGGTGCTTTCTGCTGGAACCAAGAGTCCCCAGCTTCTGCCAAACATTTGCCACTCTGCAGGGTGTGACCATCACAGCAGTCTGTAAAGCCACTGAGGAAAATACCCTTTGGCAAAAACAAATCTTAGCCAATTTGTTTAGTTTTAAATACTTCTGCGGCCAGAGGAGAAGAATGACAGATTGCGTTAGATATAAACAGAAGCAGATTTAAGAAAATGAGATAAATGAAGCCAAGACATGAGACAGCCTAGGACAGCCTGGCTTAAGTCAAGCTGAGGGAGAAACTGGAGTTGATTTCAAACCAGGCTGAAACCCAGTCCCTGGCGCTCCCTTCCCATAGCCATGGGCTTTCCTCCATCCTCTGTGCAGCCCTGAATTGACCAGGCACATGCCACAGCATTCAGGGATGGCGGTGAGCAGCATTCTTCTTTAGGGCATCCTGAGAGAGAAGTTTGTGTTTTATGAAGGCTAATTCCAGGCTCAAAGGCCACCGAAGGCGCAAATGTCTGAGTCAGTCAGAGTTGACACGTTCCATCTGCTGCTGAGCTCCCTGGGCTGTGTGCTTCTAGTCTGTGTGCTGTCTTAAACATTGTCAGCTGCTGACAGATGAAAGCTGACCTTGGTGTGGTGCACGTTCTTTGGTGCTATTACATGCTCTTATAAAGAAGTACTCAAAGAGTACTCCCCTCATAGCGAGCCACTGGTACTGTGCTCACAGCAATGTCCTGACCTGGACTCAGAGATGGCTCCACTGCCTCATTTTGCCTCATGTCCCAAATGTTGTTTGAACCTTGACAAAACAAAGCCAAAAGGCACACATGCCGTGCAGAAGCCTTGGGAATTCAAACTCTAATGGACAACTCCGCTTCTGATTTGCCAAGAAAGTGGGCCATCAATCAGTCCCAAGTGATCAGGGCAGTGGGGATGTGACCTTTCAAATTACTTACAAAGTAAAATGTAATGATTTAATATTTTAATACTTAATTTCCTGTAGTGTGGTACAGTTACTGACCAATCAGAACAGATGTCAGCCAGAGCAAAGAGCAGGGTTCCAGAAGGCCCCTACAGTGCAAACCAGCCCCCTTTTTTGTTCTCAGATTGTAGGAAAGTCCTCAGAGGGAAGCCTGAGGGGCCAGGCAGAGGGGCAGGGGCTGCCAATCACCTGGGAAGAGAGCATTCTCCAGGAAGCAGCACTCAGCATCAGGTCTAGGAGCCTCTTGGTCATGTGGAGTGGAGGAGAGGGCCTGGGCACACAGCAGCAGCACAGAGAAAAGCAGCCGCTGCAACACTTGCATTTGATCAGACCACACTAACACATGAGAGTTTAGCCCTTCTAAATCACTACTGGATCAATAATTTCAGGATAAAATGTCCCAGAAGTCAATTTCCACGTTAGCTTAGGGGCTGGCAGGCCTTTGAAAACTCAGCCCCTGAGACACCTATCCCTAGGGAATTCAATTCAACCCTCCAACAGACTGAGACTATCTCCAGGCCCCGCCAGCTCAGATTTCTACTCAAAACACATACACTCATGTCTGGGGAAAGGCAAGCATGAAATATACTTCGCTGAAAAGTTGAAAAGCATGGAGAGTAAGTTAATTTTCAAAGGAGAAAGTCAGTCAGGGGCACACCCTTTGGAACGTGTGATTCACCTCTGCAGGGCAGACACTGATCTTTCCTCCTGGGAACATCACCAAATTGGTTGGCAGTTGAAAATATGACCTCTGACTTTTCAATTCCCTTAGATCCTACATTTTAAGACCATGAAACAACATGAGACTAAAAATCTCATTCAGAAACAGAAGGGGAAAGGAAGATTCAGTATTTCTCTTGTTTAGAGAAAATGCTTTCAAGGTTATTTCATAACTAAAATTGACATGTGTACGTGGGGGGAGGGGAGGACATGTGGGTTTTCCTTGCTTGGTTCATGCTGGACAGAGAGGCGGCCTGGGGGGTGGGGGCACCGACACCTTCCAGGCAGAGTCATCACATGGCTGCTGTGTGCAGAACCCACGTCCTGCTCCGCTCCCCTGGGCGACTTGGGCACAGGCATCAGTCAGGAGTCGGGCTCTCCCTTTGGGGGGTGGGGATGAGGAGGACAAGTAGTGGGAGGAATCACTCAGGTATGAAGTGTTCTGCCTCTTACTGGATGTGTGGGCTTGGGCGAGGCACTCAACCCTCTGAGCTGTAGCTTTTACTGCTCTGAATTGGGGCAAATAACTTCTGCTGTATCTAAAAAGGGACATCTAGGTGCAGATTTTCTGATGCCAAACACTACAAAATACAATTCTGTAGGTATTCTTTAATAACAAATATGTAAAGTTGACAAATACAGAATTAGCAACAGGGTTCTGAAAGGGGCTCGCGCAGTGTAAGCATCATAGGGCTGTGATGGGTTCACTTTTGTACACCACACCTGCCTATCTCAGATGAGTAAGAGATAAGTAAACACATGTTCACTATAGACGGTAAAGCACACAAGTGCATGATGTTGGATTATTCCCCCAATACATAGTACAATCCTCCAATAGAGTGAGACTATACGTAGTGCACAGTAGGTCCAGGAGACAAAGCTGTGACAAAACAGACATGACCCAGGCACTGCACTGTCACCAGTGGTGGGATGTCTTCTCTATCCTGAATTCTGGAGTGAAACAGATCAGCATGGAACAGCTTAACACTTCACCTAGAACACCAGCCCACTCAGGACAAGGTGCTGATCCCCACACCTGGCTTTCTGAGATCTGGGCTCTGTTCAACCTCTTGCTCTGCCTTCTCCTCCTGCCAAACTTGTTTTCTCACTGACTTGAATTTTTAAACCCTTGCCGGGGTGGGGAACCTATGGCCTCAGGGCCACACATGGCTGTCTGGATCCTTGAAGATAGTTTTCTGAATGAATCCAAATTTCACAGAACAAATCCTTTCAATAAATTGGGGCAAATAACTTCTGCTGTATCTAGAAAGGTAGATCTAGGTTCAGATCTTCTGATGCCAAATGCTACAAAATACAATATAAAATACAAAATACAGAACAATAAAGGGATTTGTTCTGTGAAGTTTGGACCAGGAGTAGGAGCCATAGTTGGGGATCTAGAGGGCCACCTGTGGCCTTGAGCTTGCAGGTTCCCCACCCCTGCAAGGCAGCCTCACTAATCTCTCACTTTCAAATATGGATATACAGTGATTGCCTAGGTTGAGAGGGGTGGGCCACAGAATGAGGAGGTGACAGCTAAGGAGTAAGGAGCTTTCTAGGGGGAAGATAGCTAAAAGGATCTGAAAGTGGCAATGGATACAGAGCTGCCACTGAACTGTACATTTTCTTTCTTAAAAAAAATTTATTTCAAGCTTTAAGTAGACCTACTTTTTAATTTTTTTTAAAACAGGATATCATTCTGTCACCCAGGCTGGAGTATAGTAGAATGATCATAGCTCAAAGTAACCTCAAATGCCTGGGCTCAGGCAACCCTCCTGCCTCAGCCTCCCAAGTAGCTGAGACTAAGGGCACGTGCTATTGTGACTGGCTAATACCTTTCTTTGTAGAGACAGAGTCTTGCTATGTTGCCCAGGAGGGTCTCAAACTCCTGGCCTCTAGCCATCCTCTTGCCTTGGCTTCCTAAACTGGTGAGAGTACAGGCATGAGGTTACAGGCACCACCCCCAGCCTGTATATTTTCAATGGGTGAATTAAGTAGTATATGAATGACATTTCAATAAAGTTGTTTAAAAATTATAAATGGACAACCAAGAAGCATCTAAAATCTAAGAAAAGCTTAAAGCAAGAAAAAGATCAGAATAAACAAGGAGACAAAAATTAACTTGAGGAAAACTGAGATCATTCAAAAAACGGAAGAGAATTTTGAAAATGATCAATTGTCCTTGAATCCAAAGATGCAACATCTTTGGATTCAAGATGTTGCATCCAAAAAATAAGAACAGGGAGCTATGAAACAGGAACTATCCAAAATTAAGGAAGAGTTCTTGTAAACTGAAAAAAGTCTGTTAAAATAGAAAAATTCAATCAAAGGTCTAGAAGATTAAAGTCAAGGACAATCCCCAAACATAAAAAGCCGAAACATTGGTAATACAGAAGTTTAACATGTCACCAGTAATTTCAGAATGAAAATATGTAGAAAATAGAGGAAATGAAATTAAAAAGCGAAACAGAAAATTTTTCCCAGTGCTAAAGGTAGACAAGAGTCTTTAATATGAGAGGGTCTACCATTAATGAAAAAAATGCCCATACCTGGATATATCAATGGGAACTTTCAGAACATTAAAGGGAAGGACAGAGCCTGAAAGATTACAGAAAGATAACATGGGTGATAATAAAGGATCCAAAAATCCAGCCAGCCTCAGAAACAACAGAACTCAGCAGACAGTGTAATGGGCTTTTAAAATTGTCATTGAAAATTATTTTTGAATTGAGAATTTTATATCCTACTTCTGTATGTTGTGGGAAACAAGAGATGGGGCCTAAAAGTAATGGAACAAGAAACAGAAATTTCAATACATCATTTGAAGTTTAACAAGTAGTCAATAAAAGCATTATTATTTTAGTGGAAAAAGAGGCAAAGGACAGAGAAAAGAGAACAGGATAGGCTAGATCTTTATTTTTTATAGCTAGGAATAGATTTGGTTATAAGAAACTTAAGTCTAAAAATAGTATAGAGAGGTATAAAAGTAACCATCATTAGTACTGAAACTGTAAGTGGTTTAGAATACACGTTGCTAAGCAGCAGCCAGAAAGTGGAGGTGGGGTGGGGGAAGGCGGGAACCTACTGCTTATTTCAAAATGAGAAGTTAAAAATCAATTTTTTCCACTAATGAGACTTTAAAATACAGAACCCAGAAGCACAACAGGGAACCCAGCCCTTAACACCTGAGTGTCTATGTTTTGTTTCGTTTTGTTTTGTTTTGTTTTGAGACAGAGTCTCACGCTGTTATCCTGGGTAGAGTACCATGACGTCATAGCTCACAGCAACCTCCAACTCTCAGGGTCAAGCGATCCTCTTGCCTCAGTTTTTCTATTTTTAGTAGAGACAGGGTCTCGCTTTTGCTCAGGCTGGTCTCAAACTCATGAGCTCAAGCTATCCACCTACCTTGGCCTTCCAGAGTGCTAGGATTATAGCATATGGCCAGTTTTACAGTTACTTGAGCTTGGAAAATGGTGTATTAGTCTTAATGTCTCTTTCTAGAGATTCAAAGTATATTTTAATTTATTAAAAGCTCTAAGAAGTTCTACAGGAAATAAATCACTTCAACTTCATTTAAATATAGGTCAATTCACTAAAAGATCAATTTGATGAATTATTAATTTGCTGATTTTTGTAAATTTACCAACTGTCTTTTCCCCCCAAGATTTAATACTTGTTGTGGGAATGTTTTCAAAGTTTTGACAAGAGGCTGGGCGCAGTGGCTCATGCCTATAATCCTAGCACTTTGGGAGGCTAAGGCAGATGGATTGCTAGAGCTCAGGAGTTGGAGACCAGAGTGTGCGAGAGTAAGACCCTGTCTCTAAAAACAGCCCAGCACTGTGGCGGATGCCTGTAGTCCCAGCTAACTGGGAGGCTGAGGCTAGAGGATTGCTTGAGCCTAACAGTTTGAGGCTGCTGGGAGCTATGATGGCATAGCACTATACTGTGGACAACAAAAAAAGACTGTCTCAAAAAAAAAAAAAAAAAAAAAAAAAAGCTTTGACAGGAATGTGCAAGTGGCAAAAGAATATTAAACATCCAAAAAGTTAGTAGAGAATGGATAAACTTCCACAAGTGAGATTATTTACAATGCCTCTGGTTTCTTTTGGACATTTCTGAATATCATTTTTCACTTTGTTTAAAGTTTCCAGCATTTTAAGTTTTTCTTTCCTTCAATTCCTCAGCATTAATTTTGTAATCCAAGCAATTAAACAAATTAAACATAATTTCAAATTCAAAAACATTCCAAAGATATCAGTTTTACATTGATTTAAATCTAATTTAAACTCTAATAAATACAAAATTAATGCTAATCAGCTAAAGAATTGATGAAAGAACATTAAAACTCTTTAAAAAAGATAACATTCCAAAAGCATATAAAAGAAATGAAACACAGTTGCAACAATCACATATGAAATGATGAATCTTTGGGTAGAATAATTGTACTTCACATAGGAATTTTTCAAATAATGCTGAAGTATGTTTTACCAGCTTTTCAGCATTTTAGGATAGGATGTCTTTTTTTTTCCACCACTATCTTAGTAAGAAAGCACCTCAGTATTAGTTAATACAGTCATGCGCCACCTGAAGACATTTCTGTCAACAACAAACCACACGTAGAATGATGGTCATGTAAGATTATAATGGAGCTGCCCTACGCAGGTGTACCATTTCTTTTTTTTTTTTTTCTGAGATAGTCTCACTTTGTCACCCTGAGTAGAGTACCATGGTGTCATAGCTCACAGCAACCTCAAACTCTTGAGCTCAACCAATTCTCTTGCCTCACCCTCCCGAATAGTTGGGACCTCAGGCGCCCGCCGCAACACCTGGCTATTTTATATAGAGATGGGTTCTCGCACTTGCTCTGGCTGGTCTTGAACCTGTGAGCTCAGGCAATCCACCTGCCTTGGCCTCCCAGAGTCCTAGGATTACAGATGTGAGCAACTGCACCTGGCCCCAGGTATACCATGTCTCATTTTATACTGTATTTTTACTGTACCTTTGCTATGCTTAGATCTGTTTAAATATAGAAGTACTTGCATCATGTGGCAACTGTGTTTGGTGACATGCTGCACAGGTTCTAGCCCAGGAACAATAGGCTGTGCCTAGGTGTGTAGTGGACCACGGCACTTAGCTTTATGCAAATAACACTGCAATGGTCTAACAAAGACTAAATCTAATGATACCTTTCTCAGACTATATCCACAGCATTAAAAACACATGACTATATTCAGAAAAGCATCCTTCATTATCTGCAACCCATATCAAACGTTTCGGACAAAGCTGCTAAGTCATCATTGTTAAATGTGGCCTATTTGGAATAGGTTCTTTGTGGAATTGGTGGATGGGGAACTAGCTTTTGATGAATTGGCCTTCCGTAATTGATTTTCAGCAAATTGACCTGAAGCCATTTTATTTAACCTGGCTTTTCCCAAACTCATTTGACCAGGATCCTCTTTTCATTTCAAGTCAGTGGAACAATTATCCCCACAGAACAAAGGACACTACTGCTCAGGAGGAATGGAGTCCAACTATTAGCCTTGGGGAACAGCAGACCTTGGTAATGTTAATTAGAAACCGCTAGTAGGGAACCTAGTGAGAAATACTTAACTTTCATGCAGATGTCATATTTATATAACTCTTCCAACTCTATAATCCATTTCCAAAAGTGAATAGTTCCATACTATTTATTAATTCTAAAAATAAAAACATATTTTCACAGAGAACTCCTGAGTGCGAAGGAAGCATTTGCTTTCTTTTGCTCCTTCCTCCACGCCCTCGGGTCTAAGGCAGCCTGATACAGACCATCTCCATCCCACACCCAATGGCTGCTGAGAGAACTGCCAGCAGGCTGTTGGTGGGAAGAAAGCAATTTTTAGGGCAGGGATCTCACACTTACAGGCCCGCTGGGTAGACAGGATTTGGATGAGTAAGGTCAGCCTGGTGGGGAAGTGGCAGGGAATTTGGCAAACTGACAGAGCATAAACCAGGTTTTAAAAGGCAGCTCTACGCAGCACAGCTGCTGTGGCTTGGGGTCGCACCTTTTTGGAAGTCAGCAGCTATTTCAACTTAAACCACTCTGGTGCTGATTATAAATATGGTTCAGGCACCTATGAATGTGTATGTGAGTGCATGTGTGTTTCTCTACGTATATACTCACATATATGTAAAAAAGGATATCACCTGTGTTATCTTATTCTACCATATACTGAGTTATAAAAAAAATTACAAGTGACTAAAACTATACTCAGAATGCTAGGATGTTTTCTTAGAATCAGGCAAAGAAAGGAAAGGAAATGCATTATCTTTAACTTTACAATCATAGAGGCATTTCAGGATTTAAGCAGATTTGGTTTGTTTTTATATTTCATTTGCGGCTAAGACTAAAGACATTTTGGGCGGTTTTACAATTCAGAATCTCAAAGCTGGAAAAAACATTGAAGCTCATTCAGACAACATTATCACCTAGTAAAGAAATTACTTTGATAAAGTTCCAACAGACGGTGACCTAGTTACTGTGCAAACACTTCCAAAGTCAGGGAATTCAATACTCTCTGAATGTTCTATTATTGGGCATTTAAATTGTTCTAAACTATTCTTCCTATATCCTAGCATGGAATGTGTCTTCTAATTCCAAGTTCCTACTCCTCTAGGCATGAGAAAGATTTTACTTCCTTCCTACAAGAGAGTACTTTAAATGTCTGAAAATATACAGTGGGTCTCTCTCTCCTTCCAAGTCTTTTAATCTAGTTCTCATCAGCCACTCATCTATAAAATACTCCAAAATTCACACCCTCGGCACCTCACCTAGGAACACTCCAGGCACAGAGCGATGAATTCATGTATTCGACCCCACGATGCTGATGCAGGCTATCCCGCAGGGCGTGGTCTCCTTACACCCTCCTCACAGGTACCACGATTCTTTACGTGGTGTGAAATGAACCAAGAAATCCAATTCAAATTGACAAAAAATTTAAACGTATTAGCCTAAGTGCTTATGTAACTCAAGAGTACACAGGTACATCTGGTTTCAGGCAATGCTTGAGCAATGTGAGCAGAGTCTGGTTTTTCTCTCTCCATTTCTTGAGTCTGCACCCTGTCTTTGTTCTCCATTCTCTCTTTTGGTGGTCCTAAGAAACCTGACAGCCTGCAGCCCCTGGGCCACACGTTTCCTCAGTCATGACTAACGGGAAAGGAAAAGTCTACTTTCTTAATACCTCAAAACAAAAAGCCCAGGAATGGACCATTACTGACACTAACTGGTCTGACATAAGTCATGTGACCAGGGAAAGGTAATTTTCTAGCTTAAGCCAATCACAGACTTGCCTGTGTCAATCACACGCAAACCATATGGTTAGGGAGGTGGTATGATTGTATTTGTTCCTTTTTTTTTTTTTTTTTTTTACTTCAAAGTAAGGTATGTGCAGTATGCATAGGAATTTGTTCACAGGTTTTTTTTTTTGTTTGTTTTTTTTTTTTTTTCATTCCTTCACAGTTTTTTTTTTAAACTATAGTCTGGCCCTCCAATGGTCTGAGGGACAGTGAACTGGCCCCCTATTTAAAAAGTTTGAGGATGCCTGGGTTAGGGCATTTGAGGTTCTACCTGTATTACAAAAGAGAATGGAGAAATCAATGTTAGCAGGGCAACCAAAAATCATCCACTAAAAAATACTAAGACATTTTCTCCAGGCTATTATTAAATTTCTATTTCTAAATGCAGAGTTTTCCGTATATCCTTATTCGTCTTGCTAGTATTGACCAAATGTTTCTGATTAGGCAGTAATTTCAAACTTTGGTTCAGTTCCCCCAAGTATTATTCTGTTCTGCTTTGAATCCCTTGTAAGCTTGATATTGCTTGCTACCTTCCACATATTCATCTCATTAAGTCTTTGATAAAAATGGTGACTCAGAACAACCATGAGATCAAAAATGGAGCTTTGAAGCATACCATTATCTACATCCCCAAAGGGGTCTATCATCTGTTAATAACTATAGTTCAGAAATAGTTGTTTAGAAGGTATAAATTAATCTCACTAGCTCATATTTTTCCATCTATAGAAAACAGACCAGGGCCACTATCAAATGCCTTGCTGAAATCAAGATAAACTTTCTGTAGCATTTCCAAAGTGAATGCTGTCTTCTGGCTATATTCCCAATTGCCTACAGCCAGAAATAGTGCATATACCTCAGGATTGAAGAAGCTTCACAGAGTGTGTCACACACTGCCATCAGAAGTTGCCTACCCAACTTCCCTGCCTCAGGTAAGGCCTCACACCTACCTCCTGATCCATCTTTTCTTCTTAACAGCTGACAGACTTCTTCCCAAGCAGGTGGGTTGTAGGTTGTGCTCTTGTCCTAGTGGGTCTGCTGCTCCCTCTGAAATTCTGGGAGCCTACTCTGGCAAACTTCATTCCTAATGCATCATCACGCTGACAAAGAGCGGCTGCTTCTTTCTCACGTCAATCTTTTTATTTGTCATCCTTTGAATACTCTTTGCCACCTTCAAACCTTCTTCTATCTGAAATTTTAACTAGACCATTTCTTCGAGTAGAAGAGTACAGTGGACATCTGTTCTTCTGGTTTGTCCAATATCCACCCTTCCAATTGAACTACTGTCTCAATTCTAAACCCATGTGGCCAATGGGGCTGCCAGTACCTCACCTCCCTCGGACTGGGTAGAGAAGGGCAAAGAGGCCAAAGATAACCAGCCAAAATAATATTTTTTAAATTTGTGGGTTTTTTGTTTGTTACAGAGTGAAAAGAATGTGAGTGAGGGTGGGTGGGGGCTGCTGTGCCCTACCACACTGGGAGAAAGACCACCTATATGGGGAAAAATGGAGATAACACCGAGTAATGAGCACAGCAAATCTGGGTTCAGGCTGACTGGTAAAGTATTTTTGTAAAAATTATAACCAAAATAAAATAAATTAAGCCAAGGGCTGAGTTTGAACCTTGGTAAGTCACCTAACTCTCAACCTCAGCCTCTGACAATAGGAGACAAGACAGACTGACTCCCTCCTCGCCACCTGTGAAGGTGAGAAGGACAAGCAAGTTGCTTGGTCCACAGTTGGACCTTAATAAACAGCAGCAATTACTTTTCAGTTTAAGCGAGTTGAAAGGTACAGGAGAGTTCTTAAGGTCCTTTCACCTATTCTTCTGGAAAGATGGCGCTGACAGATGCTTTTATGATTGTTGGGAGGACATTAGGATGGTATCTCCCATTACAAGTGAAGGCCGATGTGTTCTTCTTTAATACTTAAGGGCAGAGTTAGTGTGATTGGTGTCCTTTGTGAGCAAGAGCAATTTCCATCACCTATTTTATTCTTTGCAGAGCAGGGCACTGCTCCCCCTCACTGCTCAGCGCCTCTACCCTCTGCCTGTCAGGGAGCTGCAGCCAACTACACTCTTGCTGCTCCAGTTTCCTCGTAGCTGTCCAGGCCCCCTCCCTTGAATACATCTAACAATAAGAGTATTATACATTTTTCCATTCAGTGTCTCTCACCAGCTCAAGAGCTTTGTATTAACTAGCCCAGAGGATATTTCCCTTGCTTAAAATAATTTGGCAATCTCACAAACTGGAAACTATAATTTTGAGGTTCATTTACACCCCATTTTTCATTTCTTTCAAGGACCTCTTACTGATCACTACAAATGCTATCAGCATTCTCTATAAACGATCACGTTTGTGAGGTTTGATTAATCAGTTTTATTTGTGCAACTGGAGGTCCATTCATTTATCACTAGGGAATTTCTGAAAACTCAGTATGAACATCACTCAAAATACACTAATAAATAGCATCTAAACAGGCTGATCAGATTTAAAAAAAAAAAAAACACACACAAAGTGTGTACTTTATATAAAATTAAAATAGATTTTTAATTCTTTTTGAGTCTTTCAAAGTTCAATCCTTCATTTCTCATTTCTTGGGCCTGCTGGATTTTCTGGTGGCTCCCTACGGGGAAAATGGGATTATTTTCCCCTCCTTTCTCTTTCAAAGAATGAGGAAAGGAGAAGAGATAGCAGCTTTGTAGCTGCAGGGGCAGCCACGCAAGAGATTGATTCAGCAGGAGAAATTCAATGCGTCCCAAAAGATTCCCTAGATTTTATACCCTGCTGCTTGGGGTACAATTTGTTGTAATAAGAAACTGAAGATTTTCCGTCAGGAAAGTCAAAGTGCTCAGTGGTGACTTGTAAGAGTCCAAAAGAAAAAAAAAAAAAGAAAGAAAGAAAGTGAACTACAACAGGAAATGTTTTTATTCTGGAAATGCTTTCACAAATAGGGAGAGTAAAGACAATTTCTCAGAGCATATACATTGCTCACGTGTACTGTTGAATACAAAAATGTAATGTTCTCCTGTGCAGGTGACCTAGCTCCAGCAGAGGAGCGTGGCTTCCATCTTGCTCCACTGGGAACCAGGCAAAGGCAATAGAGAAAAAGTTTTTCTTGTGTCCTGTCCTGGCCTGGTCTGGTGGCTCAAGGGCCAAGCAAGGTAGGTTTGGAATGCATGGGGTTGGGCCCATAGCTGTGGAATTTGGGGGTGAAGGGAAATCGGTAACTTTGTCTCAGGTAGGGATGGGCAGCAAAGGAGGGTCTGCGATGTAGATAGTGAGCAGAGAGAAAGTACATGAGCTGGAATGAAAGATCTCCAAGGAGCACAGGCCAGACAGAAAAACAAAGGGATTCGGAAGACAGATCCTGGAATCAGCACATGAAGCATCAGAGTTCAGGAGAAGGAAGCCTTTTCAGACTGTGAGCATCTGTGGACTAGGTGAGAGGTACAGGTGAGTACTTCTGTTTTCCTTGGTTACCACTACCAAGGGAGGCACAAGGTTGTGGGCATTCCAGGGTAGATTAAAAATTTTCACTAGGGAATTATTTAAAGGGGTGAGGCAGATCTGAGTGGCTCTGCTCCTGGTCTAAACTCTCCCAGCAGACTAAGTGCTAGAGTAAGTCCTGCCATCGTGGAGAGTCCAGCATCTCCCTGCACACGGTCCTTGTGAGCATGAGCACTGAAGGAGGGACTTAGAGAATCAAAACGAGCAGAATTTGATGAAGGACAAATGGAACAAAGGGGTGGTAGAAGGATATTTTATATACTGCTTTAAATTAAATGTTTGAAGACTCTAAATCACAGTAGAACCTCCATAGTTGACCATCTTCCTACACTGACCACCTCCTAGAGTTGACCTAATTTTCATAGACTGGACATTCGCCACATGTGTGTATCAGTACAATAAGCCGAGTTCCTTATGTTGAACAGTTTGGTACAGTCCCTGGGGTTCTGTAGATACAGAGTTTCTCTCCTATTTTGATAGAGGCTAAGAAGCTCAGACGTCAGTAAGGTACATGGGAGAGAATTTGAGAACAGTGTCGAGGCTTAGGTGATTTCCCTAGAACCCAGTGTTGGTCAGTGCACTTTTTACCAGACCTCTAGGAAGTACCTAGTAGATAAACAAATGTGAATTTGGAGGGACCTTGAACAATGCCTTTTCAAACAAAAAAACAGGAAGTAGCCAAAGCCGGCATTTGGGTAGCTGGGTAGAACATGGAGACAGAATGCCACATTTCTTTGTTGGACAAGATAGACAGAGTTTTGTGGACGTGGGGAACGGGGGCTCTATGCAGAGGTGTTACCACCACAAGGACAGTGCCATTTATGTGCAGGGGTAACAATAGCACATGGACAAGCCACAGGCATGGAGATCATGGGCTACTCTTGGTGTGGGTTCAAGTTTAATGGAAGGTGGCAATAAGGCAGGATTATTAATCTTGATTTGAAATTAGGAGCTTTGCTCTGCAATGTCTGATGATAGAAGTGAAAAGGTCTGTGTCTTCTGGTCCTGGTCCAGCCTGGGGCCTCAAAAGCAGGGAAGATCGTGGGAACGGACCAGGTTGATGCATGACTATGGAATTTGGGGCAAAGGAGAATTGGTATCCTTGCCCAAAGTAAGGATGGGAGGCAGAGGAGCTGCTGAAACATAAAATGCAAGTGGTGTCATATGTCACAGATCACCTGGCCAAATGTACCGTCACCTAACTTCATACTAGAGGCCTGCTCAGTATCACCCCTCATGGCCCTGGGGCTCTCAAAAATGCCACTACATATGGGTGTACAAGTTTGTTGGTACTCGACCACCTGGTCAGCTGTAGACAGGGCTTAAGAACCTGAAAATGTTTTAGGCAGACCTCTATTTTATGCATTATTTTATGATAATGGTATTTGAGAGTTTAAGGATTTGATTTTAAAGCTATACCCAAAAATTTGCCTTCACAAGCCATACAAAATGATCACATTCCCCCATCAGTGTCCCTGGGAACGCTGGCTTCTGGGAGAAGGCATCCTCTGGTGGGCCCACTGGTCCCACCAGCCTGGCGATAAGCAGAGCCTCCAGGTTTACTCCAGCTACTCGGAGAGGCCTGAGCAGGCTGGCACTGGTTGTTGTGTACCTTGGAGCTCCTGAGTGTAAGTGAAAGCCCTGAGAATAAGAAATTATTTTTCCTAGTCAGATAGTTGATTTCTACCAGGTCCAAATTCATGGAAATAAGAGCAAACCGTGGGACTTGTACTTGATTCTTGGGAATGAATAATGCTAGGGTTTTAGGCTGAATTCTGCACCTCACCCCAAATCCCTAACCTTCAGCATCTCAGAATGTGACTATAATTGGAGACAGCGCCTTTGCAGAGGTGATTAGGTTAAAATGAGGCAGTTAGGGTGGACCCTGATCCAGTCTGACTGGAATCCTTATAAGAAGAGAAAATGTGGACATACAGAGATACCAGAAATGAGCGTAAACAGAGGGACGAGCATGTGAGGACACAGGGAGAAGTGGCAATCTGCAAGCCAAGGTGAAAGGTCTCAGAAGCAGCCAAACCTGCTGGTACTTTGAGAATATGCTTCCATGCTCACAAAACAAAAGACTTGTCTGCTCCCCTAGCCCCACCGTGAGCTCCACCGTGCAGCTGTCCCCTTGCCGAGTCTATGTGCAGCTTCTACACGAGAAACAGCAGGTGTGGGTCTCTCTCCTCCTCCTCTGCCTCCCTCTCCTTTTAATTTTTTTCTTCTTCTTTCATCTTCTTCTTTTCTTTTTATTTATTTCTAGACTCTGAATTAAAAGAGCCCTTCAGAATTATATTAAAAGGGCTTATATTTAAAAGGTTAAATTAAAAATTCTTGGGTCTTGATGAACACTTCCCCAGCGTCAAGACAAGAGGCTGTGGGTAGCACCCACAGCTCAGCGGGTAGGGCGCTGGCCACATACACCGAGGCTGGCAGGTTCGAACTGGGCCAGGCCAGCTAAACAATGAGAACTATAACAAAAAAATGGCCAGGTGTTGTGGTGGGCGCCTGTAGTCCCAGCTACTTGGGAGGTTGAGGCAAGAGAATCGCTTAAGCCCAAGAGTCTGAGGTTGCTGTGAGCTGTGACACCACAGCACTCTACCCAGGGACAGCTAAGGCTCTGTCTCAAAAAGAAAAAAAAAAAGACAAGGGGCTGTGGCAAAGAAATGAACCTTACAGAACTGACAGCAAAGACAAAAAGGCCCTGGTTAGGTAAGCCAGGTAACTCAGTATTTTCACACATATATACACACAGAGCTCAAAATCTTATACAAAGGTGCTGCCATCAAAGATACTTTAATTGAAAACTACAGCATGCAAAAAATGATTAAGTGGCTAAAGGATTACTATCCACACCAATAAGCAAAGAAGAAAACATGTGTTCACTTATTAGGTGAAGTAATTCTGTAAATCTCATCACAGATGATAAATAACAAACAACAGAAGTGAAAAGAACGTTGGATGAAGTTCAGGTACTCATTTCCTCTCCTGGCTAGAGAACCAGCTCTGACATATTCCCCAGTGCCTACTCCAGGAGCCTGGTTTAGCAAAGTTCTACATGACATACGGCAGTTGAGGACCCTGCCGGCCCTTCAGGAACAAGCCTTAGTGACAGAGACTGATGCAAGCGTCCTCGGAAAGCGAGCTGACCGCATCTGTACAATCTGGACAGGAGAGAATGACAAAGGCAGGCCCGGGCAGGTGGTGGGTGTGTGACTGCACCCATCCCTCACCCAGGTCCCCACACAGTAACGTGCGCCCAGCAGGTTCTGCTGGCTCCTGTACTAGACTGTCACAGTGATTGACGAAAACCCACAAAAGAGCAACCGTAGGCCTTGAAGAAGAAAAGGCAGCTTGAAAACAGCAGTAGAAGGTACTGTTGAGAGGAAGGCTTACAGTTTACCAACTTTTCTGCCAAAGCTTGAGGGGGGAAAAAAAAAAACACTGGCAAAGTGAAAACCAACGTAGCTGCTGTGTGATTACCGGCAAGCTTGAAGTTCCAAATCCTTGACTTGTAAACATGCCAGGCTCACAGACTACCAGGTGCTTTCTACTTTTCTTTCAACCCACCTTCTTTTTTTTTTTTTTTTTTTTAATCAACAAAGTACAGAAACTAGGGGAGCTGAACTTTCCCTCTTGCCATCTTTCTCCTCCTCAATGGGATTTCATGCCCCTCATGCCTCTCCCCTGACCACACCTACTAAAGTCTCTCCACCATTCTTGTTCTTCTGCCTCTTTCCCAAGCTACTCACGAAAATGTCATTCCCACCACCACGAACAACTATTTATGGACAACAAAATACCAACCAATCTCATTCTATAATGCAGGCTTTGATCAAGGAAGAGGTGAAGTACCTTATATATTTTGAAATAAATTCAGATCAAATACAATAAAAATCTGTCACCCATTCTTAGATTTTTTTGAGGAATGAGTGGCGTCTTGGTGGGTGGGAGTACAATTTGGTGAGTTATCCAAATTATTTTTTGTTTTTGGTTTGCATTTTTTGACAAATAATAATTACACATATTTAAAGGTACATAGTGATGTTGCAATACATATAAGGTACAGCAATCAGATCAGGATAATCCATCATCTCAAATATTTATCATTTCTTAGGATTGGGAACATTCAATATCTTCCTTCTAACTATTTGAAACTATACATTATCATCTCTAGTCACCCTACAGCGCTGTAGAACATTAGAACTTATTCTTCCTCTCTAGCTGCAATTTTGCATCCTTTTACAGACCTCTTCCTAGAGCCTCCCCTCCCTCTCTTCTATTCTTCTGTGATCTAAATTTAAAATGAACATCACAGTTGGGCACAGTGGCTCAGGCCTGTAATCCTAGCATTCTGGGAAACCAAGGCGAGTAGATTGTTTGAGCTCAGCAGTTCAAGATGATCTGGAACAAAAGCAAGACCCTGTCTCTACTAAAAGTAGAAAAAGTATCTGAGCGTTATGGTGGGTATTTATAGTCCCAGATCCTGGGGAAACTGAGGCAAGAGGACTGCTCATGCCCAGGAGTTTGAGGTTGCTGTGAGCTCAGCTGATGCCACAGAGCTCAACCCAGGTGACAGAGAGAGACTGTCTCAAAATAATAAAAATAAACATCACTTTTGAGGCAGTAAGTGAAAATTTAGGATCTTCACGTCAGTACACCAGGAGTGTTAATCATTGCACTGACACAGTACACACAATGGAGACCAGAGAGACTGATTTATAAGTCACTGGACACTCACGAGATGAAACCTACATATCTGCTAGCAAGAAGGAGGGCGATCTCCAGGAGCTGATCTACACAGTGGACACTCACGAGATGAAACCCTACATATCTGCTGGCAAGAAGGAGGGCGATCTCCAGGAGGTGATCTACACAGATGTCTATATGACGTTGAAAAGTGACACAGAATGGAGAATAAGTCCTATTTTTTCTTTTCTGGCTTCCCCTTCCCTCTTTTTTTGTCCCTGCTCTTCTCCACACCACCCCAGTGGGGACTCAGTCTTTCTGCAAATGAGACAAGAACAACAGTGGCAAAAAGAAAGGGAAAGAGGCGGAAGAGGAAGAGCCCCTGTGAATGGCTGTGAAGGGAGAGTATTGAGAGTGAGGCTGTAGAAGAGCTGGGAAAACAGAAAAGAATGGGGAATGGGTTCCCCGTGTCACAGAAGTACTCTGTGTATTACAAACTGAAGCTTTGTGGGGTTTTCTTCTTTCTTTTTCTTTTTTTGAGACAACCTGGCAAATATTAGAATTACTGTTTTTACCTTCAATTCTCTCTCTTTGACTTGAGTTAAATGGGGCTTTGGAATATATTCAGGTGGTCACTTCACACAGAAGATTTCAGGAAAGAAACTTCTAGTCATGGTAAACTTTAGGGAGTGGTACAAAAGTTCAAAATGATTTTTACCTTCCTGTCCTTTAAAAAATGTCCTTACAAAGAACCTACTATTTTCATAATAAAAATTAAGTTAACAGAACATATGTGAATATACTGCAACGCCCCCTTCAAAGCCTGAAAAACTCTCTATAGCACCTTATCATTCTCTGGTTCCTACAGAAAAATTAAGTTTAATTAGCATTTAACATAATTTTAAAATAATCTGTATTCAAACTTGTTTTGTATTTTTGTCTCCTTTTTAAAGTTTATAGAAAACATTAGTAATATTACAGGCTGAGTAGAATTTCATGGGCTTCTATACAGATCTCACCATAATCTATAAAACAATCTTTCACAGAAAAATCCATTATAAGTCCTAAATTACAAACCGTTAAGCAACTTTTGGAATCTGACTCATCTTATGCTTAAGATTTGACTAAATTAAACTTTTTAATAAAATTTTAAAAATACCTTTAAATTATTTTTATTCTGCTGAAGGTTTAAATGGTAAAGGGTGTATGACTATATGATATAATCACAGATATGCAAACAAATACTCTCAGAAGACTTAATATAAGCTAACACTAAAGATCCATTTTGTTGTATGTAAATTATTTCCAATTTGCTTTATGCAACATAAAAAACCTAATGTTGAGTTGCATCATATAAATTAAGTAAAATCTACTGAACAAAAATAAGTGACAGAGTAACAGGAAGGGAGCTCAGGGCAGCAATTTGGATAAAAATGGATCAGAGTCGTTTTCTCCTCTAAGGCCACCAATTAAAATTTAGCCAAGGTCAGGAGTGACAAAATCATCACTAGAGACTTGACCTCAATCCAGTTACTGGGAACAGTATATTAACATTGTAAAATTGTTATAGCAGATGGCAATCCAGTCACCTCTTGGTAACTCAGTCCCAGCTAACTGTCCGTGTCCTTGGCTAACGGTGAGCAGAAAGTCCACCTGAGCACCCGCAGGGGGCTGACAGCACACAGGGTGTATTCCCTCAGCCCACGTGAGGGGTGAAAACCACTGCCAACACCTAGAATTCTTAAAGAGCTTGCAGGGCATCTCACCCGTTTGCACACATTCCTTATTTTCACTTTTACCTGAGCTAAAGAGAAAAAAAAAAGGCAAAATACTTTCTGGATTATTTACAGCCTTTTCCTCAACTGCAATTTAAAAGCAAATGGTTCAGATCTCACTCATGTGAAGTGGACCAATGCAGACTGGATTTCTTACCATACAGAAGGGGACAAAGCAACTCCTTAACATGCATTAGGGAAGAGAGACCGAGGGAGGCTCTGAGTGTGTCACCCAGGTAAGAACAGAGTACACATTCACAGGGAGACTGTGACCTGCCAACACCACGGAACATAACCAAACGTGATTATGGGGCATATGCTGGTGGATCTGGCCTCATTCACAAGAAGAGTCTCTTTGTTTGACTCCAGTTTAAGTCAGTCAAGCTGCTAGTTAATTAAGGGGTAAGTTAGTGCCTCACAGAAGCCTTGGGAGGTGTGGGGAAAAGAGGGTTCAGAAATAACATGCAGAACAGGCATCCTTGAAGGTGTGTGGCCTTCCTTATGGAAGTGCTGCACCAAAGTTTCTGTGCTTCAGAGTCGCCTGGATTCTGAAAGGGAGGGGAAGGGACAGGAAGAGACAGCCCAGCAGCGTGCGGCCAGCGGAGCCCAGGAGAAAGGAGGAGCTTTCCGGTCTGTACCTCCTGGCTGGAGTCCATCCACTCACCCAGTAGCCTGTGGTTTGGCTTCCTAAAAGCAAGCCTCGAGCCCTAGAGTTCAGAGAGGTAACACCAGCCATCTCATTGCAACACTGATGCTCAGAGAACGAAGCTTTATCTCTTTGTATGCAATTCATATTTCCTGAGAAGCCACAAGATTCATCATACTGAACAGACATTTGCTGTTCATGGGAAAGTCTACAGTCTCAGCCCTCAAGGCAATCGCTTCTAAGTTTGATTAAAGTTGACTCACAGTCTGGATTCCAAAGCTCTTCACCCATAAGGCAGTGGAAGAAACCACCCATAGAAATCCTGAAAATACCCTCAGGGTCACGCTGGTGCCATCCACCTGGCTAGTACAGCCTTTGCCATCTTTAGGTTCCTCATAGCCTGCCCCAAGCTCCTGGCCCAGATCTGGCTTCCTGCCCAATGCCTTCTTTCTGTGTTCCTACCCTTGTCAGAACAAACATCCTAGACTTTGGATTCACTTCTGTTCTTTTCGCATTGATCCTGGTAACTTCTGCTCCCAGCTGTCTCCTGAGGCTCCTCCTCAAGTGGGAACAGGAAGTCCTCCCTCTTTTGCCTGAACCATATTGGACACGTCTGACACAAGGTGACACTGTATTTGCATGGTCTGCAGAATGGAGTCCCTGTTCTCCAGGGACCTCTTCTCCGTGCAATCTTCCTAGGCCCCAGGTGCCGTCAAGGTATCTTTCCGGCAGTGACCTTTTCTGTGCTAGGGAGTGAGCTATTTCAAACTTACATTATGGTACAGATGTCTCTGTGCCCTTTCCCTTGGGCTGATCTCAGCCTCTACTTCTGGACTTAATTTCTCAGCTCACTACAAATCAGGGCCTGGCGCCCACCAGCGTTAAACATTCAGTATTTGACTTCAACAATACCCACCTTTCAAGGAGCAATCACCAGTAGCTCCTTCACTGCCTCAGTGACGCGGTGGAGCAGGGCAGTCTCCCTGTTCTCTTGCCTGGTTCACAAGGTGGTTATGAAGGCAAATGATTCAAGTAAAAAGATAAACCCTGACAAAAGCCAAGGGCCCATCATCACCGTCAGCCACACCGAGGGCCCACAATGACCATTCTTACTTGGACCAGCAGAGGCTAATGACACAGCCTCCGAAGCTGGGTCTAAGCCCCGTGGTCCCTCTCTAGCTTCCCTGGTACCCTGTGCTGGCCTTAGTCATTGCAGGCACCACATTGGATTGTAATCTTCTGCTCCACATCGAGATAGCGTCTAATCAATCTCTGTATACACATAGTCCCTGACACATGAAAGGAACTTTACGTGAGATGAATAAATGCATAAGTGAATGAACAAAGCAAAAAATAAAAAACTAATAAATAAACCAAGGTTTGGCTTTACACATTGAGTGAGAAGCAGATGGGAACACTCACTACAGAGTAGTAATCAGAATGACTTCACAACCTCGATCTTTCGCCCAAAGGAATGACGTTCCCGCCTCCACGTTCACCCTCCCCCTGGGACTTGCCTGTATGGCTCCATGGTCCGAGTGCCGTAGAACAAGGCCTCCTCCAGCAGGCCAAGGTTGATGCAGGCATCCATGGCGCAGTCGAGCACCCTCAGCTGGTAGATATTGATATCGGGAAGCCGTTCGGAGTTGCTGCTAATAATCGTCTGGCACATGGCCAGAACCTGTTCCCACTCTGTTATTACCCTGAGTTAAGGATTCATTGTCTTCAGGAAGGAAAAACAAAAGTAAACTGAGATTCTCCAAAAGGCTGAAGAGCTCCAGGCACAACAGGGAAGGAAGCCCATTATTTCGCACAGATGAGCTGCCTGAGAACACACTTGAGAAACAAAAACGTGTAAGTGGCATCTCAGCAAAGTACATTCTGTTTATGTCAATAAACCTTCTCACCAAGCCTGTGCTGCGGGGGATTAAAATTTCCCAAGAACCAGCCTTTCTTCACACTCCCATGTGTCTCCCCTTTAAATCTAGTCATGAAACGAACGTGGCCCTGTATCAAACTAAAGGTTAAATTAGTTGAGCTTACAACATTTGTTCTGTTAGCTTCTGTTTCAAAAGTGATCTGAAATTAAAGAAGCTTTAGAGAGATTCCTTTTATAAAAGAAGGAACTCACGTTTGTTTCTGTGTTGTTTGAGTACTGAGCAGACATGAAACCAAATACACACCCAGCCCATAGGCACATCCTAGGGGGAGGGATTTAAAAAAAATCATTTCCACTAGACCCGAAGCCTATACTTAACCAAACACACTTAAGTTATTCTTACTTTAAACACAAAAAGAGACAATATTAAGAACATAGCTTATGGCAGCGATGGCAGCTCAGTTGGCCACATAAACCTAGGCTGGCAGGTTTGAACCCAGCCCAAGCCTGCTAAGCAACAATGACAACTGCAACCAAAAAATAGCTGGGTGTTGTGGCGGGCACCTGTAGTCCCAGCTACTTGGAGGCTGAGGCAACAGAATCACTTAAGCCCAAGATTTTGAAGTTGTGAGCTGTGATGCCACAGCACTCTACACAGGGCAACAGCTTGAGACTCTGTCTCAAAAAAAAAAAAAAAAAAAAAAAAAAGACATAGATTTATGCATATAAATTGCTGACAAGGGGACATAATAGTTTAGAAAGGGTGGACAGAAGACCCAATATGCACTTCTCAGTGACAGAGACTTTTTCTCTCCTGGTTAATACAAGGGCATGTAGGATTAAGTTACAGTTTGCATTTGTTAGGAAGAGTCTGAGTTGTGTCCTTCACCCACGAGGTGCTCCATGTGCTCCTAAGTTATACCTCCTCCCCCCACTTCCCCTTTCCCTCTTCTTAACTTGTGTCTTTCTCTCTAGATGAATTGACCATTCATCTATTAGCTGTTCATCTATTAGTTTCAAATTAGTGGTGAGTACATGGTATGCTTCTTGCTTTTCCATTCTTGAAATACTTTACTTAGAATATTCTTCAACTCCATCCAGGGAAATACAAAAGATATGAAGTTTCCCTCTTTTTTATGGCAGAATAGTATTCCATGTGGTATACATACACCCTGGTTTATTAATCCATTCATCATCTGATGGGCACTTGGGTTGTTTCCACATCTTTGTGATTGTAAAATGAGCTTCTATAAACATTCAAGTGCAAATGTCCTTATAATAAAATGATTTCTTCTTCTGGGTAGATACCTAGTAATGGATTGCAAGATCAAATGGAAGGCCTACTTTTAGCTCTTTGAAGATTCTCCATATTTCTTTTCAAAGAGGCTGTATTAGTTTACAGTCCCACCAATGTGTAAAAGTGCTCCCTTCTCTCTGCACCCGCACTACCATCAGCAGCTTTGGGTCTTTGTAATGTAGGCTATTCTCACCGGGTCAGGTGATATGTCAAGATAGTTCTGATTTGCCTTTTGCTGATGATTAGGGATGATGAAAAGTTTCTGATAAACCATGAGTCAACTTAATGGCATGGAGCCTCGGTGTGACCACCCTTTTAAAAACTGATAGCCCCTTATTCTTATAGCTGTGGTCAGAGGATTGAGGCAATGGTGTATGGAGTGTGCTCTGAATACCTCCCAGGTGAATCACCTCCGCAGCACAGCAGACCCTAGGACCTCACGTGGCTTCTCTGCTGTGCTGCTGTGTCAGGCGAGGTGGAGACCACGGTGAGGGAAGCTCTAGTTGGCCCTTCTCCCATCTCTACCCTACCATTAACCAGTGCAGCTCTAAATCCATCTGCTTCCACATGTAAGCATTCCAGTAGAGAAGGTGGTTTAGAGACGCCACATACAGCAGAAACGGCATAGCTTTCAACCAGATAAAAGTTAGGCTCAAATATTAACTAGTCCAGTTGTCTGTCAAGGGTTGATGTTCCGGCCGGGCACGGTGGCTCACGCCTGTAATCCTAGCATTCTGGGAGGCCAAGGCAGGTCCACTGCCTGAGCTCAGGGGTTCGAGACCAGCCTGAGGAAGAGTGAGACACCATCTGTAAAAATAGCCAGGCATTGTGGTGAGCACCTGTACTCCCAGCTCTTTGGAAAGCTGAGGCAAGATAATAGCTTGAGCCAAAGAATTTAAGGTTACTGTGAGCTATGACACCACATGGCACCCTTTGCAAGGGTGACAAAGTGAGACTATCTCAAAAAAAAAAAAAAAAGATGTTCTAACCAAGTCAAAGTACTATGACATAGGCCAGAAATAAAAATGACTAATGTCCTTGTAAGAATTAAATAAGATATTGTATGTAAAACGAAGCAATTCTTTATGTACTCTATGCTGAGCCAGACAGAATTCTGGGTGCCAGGGACACAGTGGGAAAACATTTATTTAAGGGGTCATGATGAAAGTTTTGAGATACACAAAAATCAAGAAACATAAAATCTGCATGGATAGAAACAGATGAAGCCCTTCCAGCAACACTGGTGAGCAAGCTGAAACTTGCACATGTGAATTAAAAGGAACACTGTTGACTATTTCTTGGAAGCAAAGTAACAGACCATAACACAGTCTGTCTTAAAACTTCCACAGTGACCTCTGCAATAGTAGCTTACCCAAACTATGTACTACACAAAAGCACATTCTTCCTGTGCCATGACCTCCAGGCTAAACTTGAAGAAAATTGTTCAGTGGAATGAGTTTGATCAAACTTGCCCTGACTCTCACACCACTGCCCACTCCCACATGATCCAATCCCTTCCCAATCCAGGGCTCTCTGCATGACCCCCTCCTCCAACACAAAACCCTCTTCACTGATGTCTCAATCCAGTGTTCCCAGACCTGAGCAGACAGCCCACCTTCAATGCTCCTTTATTCCTCTCCCTCCAGCAAACTCTACCTCTTCTAGTCCATACCCTCAGGCACTACTTTCCAAAACATCAGCACATACTTTTAACAAATCAAGCCACATGTGAGAGTGGGGACCAGTATATTTATAAACCTCCCAGGAAATATGTTTTCTTTTCAGCAAGGGTCTCCTGAAGGCACAATACCTTAGCCCAGGCGTCCTCAAACTTTTTAAACAGGGGGCCAATTCACTGTCCCTCAGACCATTGGAGGGCTGGACTACAGTTTAAAAAAAACAAAAAACTATGAACAAATTCCTATGCACACTGCACGTATCTTATTTTGAAGTAAAAAAACAAAACGGGAACAAATACTATCACACCGCTTCACGTGGCCCACGGGCCGCAGTTTGAGGACGCCTGCTTTAGCCCAAAGGATGGAAATTTCAGGCACCACAGGGCATAGCTGAGGGCCCTTTAAATCATCCCCCTATAATTTTAGGATGAGTACTGTCCTAGGGGAGTTCACTCTGGTCCCAGAAGAGGTACATTTATTGGAAGAAAGTGAGCTGGTGATTTTCTTTTGTATTCCTCTGCCACGTAGTTCACATTTAGCTGAACGCACCCCCCACCCCCAGTTGGGGGCAGCAGTATCTTAGGCAATGCACTCATTTGTAGCAGAATGCTGGGTCAACCTCTGTGGCTTTTCATTCCAGGATTAGGTATCTGACGAACTGTCAGGAGAAATGACTATGTTTTACACAATGCTAGACGTTTCTGTGGCAAGACGAGCACCTTGTTTTAACATTGTACTATTCAATCTCCACTATTATTTGCCTATTCATTTATATATATGTTCCAGCTCATTCTAACGAGGTTAGGTGACAGGCCTTAGAAGAAAGAGCCAGACGTGATGTTCTGCAGCCACTCACGGGGATACATCTACTTCCTCTCCCAGCAAGCTGGAAGGAACTGTGTGCCAATTTCCCTTCTCAACACTGGCAACTGTCTCCTGGCAAACAAGACAAAACCTTTCCTGTAAAACACCCCAGTGAGAAAAAAAAAAAAAAAAAAAAAAAAAAAGGAGTAATTTTAACTAAGAGGCTTTTCCCCCAAGCTACTGCTGACAGGTATTTGCTCAAAGATTTAGTCCCTGGCGTCCATGCAGTGGTGACTGCAAGTCGCTCTGTTCCAGTGAGGAGTTGAGCTCCAGACATGAGCAGGCTGGACAGCCCACCCAGAGGAACAGATTGCTGATGGACAGAATCTATACTTTGTTTCCTGATACTTTTAAATGACCGTAAGAGGATTCATGGGGAATCCTGAGCAGGGAAAATTCACTTGAGAGTCAAAGACTGTCAAACCATTAGTTTTTCTTACTTCGTAATACTCCTTCCTCTACTGCCTCAAAACTCATCCCAGGTTTCCCCCCCTTTAATCTAATCTAGGAGATTAAAGTCTAATCTCTTGTGCATGGCATCCAGGACCGTGCCGCATTGCCCTCCTCAGTACTGAACAACAGGCCATCGCAGTGGGACTCCCTTCTTCACAGTTAGCCTGGGGACTCCCACTCGTCCTCCCGGACAGGCTCAGGGGCCACCTCCTCTGGCAAACTGTTACCCTCCCAAAGGTGACTACTGTGCCTCTGATGCCTCACGTACTTATCTCTACCAAAATACGTAGTAATTTACATTTTACTACCCTTCTGTGAGAATCAGGAGTGTAGGGCTATATATTCTAACTTCTGCCTGGATCATAAGGTGCCCAGGCACCCAGCACAGAGTTATAGTAGTTTTTAGTAAAACTTTGTTCAATTGAGACTAAACTGTAGCTGGGCTGTCTATGGGCCCCAATTCTGCTGCGTAGGACCACACAGAACACGTCTACTCCCTGCACCTTGTGGCTCTATGAGCTCATGAACATGGACTTCCTGCTGCCAAGGTTGGCTATTTTCTCCATGTTTTATCCCATCTATAGACAGGTTTTCAATCCTCTTGATTTTGATTCCACTCCTCAACAGTTACTTTAGGTTTTCTTTTTTTGTCTTAATATATTCTGCCCCTAGCTGAATAGAAAATTCCAGATATGACCAAACCAATACTTGCTTTTCTCATTTTATCTTCTATATTTCTATTACTATAGCTCAGATCATGGGATCGCAGTCTTTTAGCGGCTATATTATATTCTTAAATATTATTAAATTTTGCTATTTACCAAAGCCCTAAAATTCATTCACATATTGTGCTGCTAGGCTTTATGGATATTTACACACAGGAACTTTTTAACCCAAATAGAAGATTCTATACATGCTCTTGTTAAATTTCACCTTTTAAAACTCAGACATCATCCAAACCTTCAGGGATCTTTTGGGCTCTTGATTCCGTCACCCTCTCTCTGCCATCCTTCCCGTCTATACGCCTTTGGAAATTTGATGAACCTGTGCTCTGTATCTTCATTCAAGGTACAGAATGAAAGGCTGAAGAGGACCGAGATGGGAAAGGAACATTCCAGAATGATGGTGATCCAATGAGCATCATTTTTTCAGTATAGCTATTCAACCAGTTGGTAAGATGCCTGGTTTTGCTAGCAACTAACATAAATTCATTGACTACCTTTTGTCAAATTGCCTTCTGAAATCTAGATACACATGTTACCAAAGAAAGCCACGATTCTATAGATACACCTGCTCTTAGTGAATCCACACAGCACTGTGGTGATCACAGCTTTTGTTTCCGTTCCTTGCTGACCAATTCTAGACTTTTTACTAAAACTGCTAAGAAACTCACTGGGCTGCAGATTTCAGAAACTGCATACTTTACCTTTAAAAACAGAAACGTCTGTCTACCTCTCTCATCCTTTAAATTCTTTAAACATCATTGTCAGCAGATTAGAAACTTCATTTGCATATTTTTTTACTGCCTGGAAGATATTTTACTCAAAGCATCTGAATGACATTTTAAAAAATCTTTTCTCCTCTTTTGGTGTTTTTCTTCTTACCTTCTGGCTTCTTTGGTCATATTTTTGCTCAAGTGAACGCCTCTCCTGGGAGTGCCCCCTTCTCAGTCTTGCCTATCCACATCCTGTCCCTGACTTAGGGTGCCTTTTGCACAGGAAGTCATCAGTGGAGCCTTCCCAGATGACCTCAATCATAAGCATCTTATTCTGAAGTTTGACTCACCATAGTTTCTACTATTTATGCCAAGAAAACTTATTATGTGGAAACCCCCATTGCCTTTGTAGTCATGGCTGATTTAATACAAGCTTCTAGGTCTGAGGGTTAGTGGCATTAAATTATTACAAGGATTCTAAGCCAGTGGTCCCCAACCTTTTTACTTGTTTGGCACCAGGGACTGCAAGGGTGGTTTCATGAAGACAATTTTCCATACATGGATAGATCAGGGGAGGTGGGGGGTCTGGGACAGAGGTGGAGCTCAGGCATTGATGCTGGGCAGCCCAATTCCTAACAGGCCACAGATAGACTAACACTGGCCTGTGGCCCAGGGATTGTGGACCACCATTCTAAGCTATTCTTTCCTAAAGATGTAGGTGGTTACTGGAGGAAGGGAACTTAGAAGTTTATTACATTTTATCTACAGAGACTACTACTTACTTCCCTACTATCCCTGGGCTGTAAATTTTGATTTTTATCTATTGGTGATGAGGTATTCATGCTGATCTCCCTGAAATCTTCCTAAGCTCTTTAACAAAATTGTTAGCTGGCATCAGGGATGCAGCTTGTGACTATGGAAGAGAAGGAAGACCCATGGGCATGGAGGGACCTAATCCTGCCCTGTCCTTGTTAACACCAGGCTCCAGACAAAAAGGAGCAATTCCAGCAATTCTCCTAAACCCCCAGGTGAAAGGATACTCCAGTGTGCCTTCAGCTCTTCAATTTTTTTCAGGGATTCTTGAACGTCCTTCCATACTTGCTCATCACCAGTTAGCATATCAGCATCCTGCTCAGAAAGGAGGACAAATAACCCAATTAAAAAAATGGACAAAGGATATATACAAACAGACATTTCTCTGGGGAAGATATACAAATGACCCAAAGCATACAAAAAGATTTGTGACATCATTTATCTGTCATTAGGGAAGTACAAAAGCAGAATGACAATGAGACACTACTTCTTACCCACTAGCATGGTTATAATTTAAAAGACAGATAATACCAGGTATGGGTGAGGATGTGAAGCAACAGAAACCCTCATACGTCACTGGTGAGAACATAAAATGGTACAGCTTTGGAAAACAGTATGTCAGTTCTCCAAAGGTGAAACACACAGTTAGCATGTTACAAAATTAGAGTTATCATATTAGCATATGCCACTTCTAGGTATATAACCAAGAGAAATGAAAACATATGTTCAACAAAAACTTGTACGCAGATACTCATGGCAATATTGTTCATATTAGCCACAAACTGAAAACCACTCAAGTGTCCATCAACTGATAAGTGGATCATTAAAATGCGGAATATTCATACAATGGAATTTTATCCTTCAATAAAAGAAATGAAGTGCTGATACATGCTACCACATGGATGACCCTGAGAACGCCGTGCTAGCTGAAAGAAGCCAGTCACAAAAGACACTTGGTTCCAGAAACGTGCAAAGTTCAGAGAATGTAAATCCAGAGACAAAGTGGATCAGTGGTCACCTAGGGCTACGGGACCTGGGGAGGACTGCTAAAGGATAAGCATTTCTTTTCTCAGTGTTAAAATGCTCTAAAGTTGATTGATGTTGATTGATGCTGATTGCATAACCCTGTAAAGAGACTAAAAACCCCTGAACTGTACGCTTCAACTGGGTGAGTTTTATCATATGTGAATTATACCTCAATAAAGCTGTTATTTTTAGAGGGCACCCACCATCCCTCTCCCTGACACACCACTGATCATGACCACTCTCCAGATGACAAAATTGAGACTCAAAGATATTAAGGGAATTGCCCCCAAATCACTAGCTTGGAACCAAATTTTAAACCCTCGTCTGTTTGATACTAAAAGGCTGCATTCTCGTCCTAAACCATTCTGTGTAACACAGACACTGATATGGTCCCTTCAGCAAGCGCAACAAGTCCCGGGTCTTTAAAGCTGCCCTGTCCATTACAGTAGCCATGGCACATGTGACTGTTTCAGTTTACATTAATTTAAATCGAATACAATGAAAAGTTCAATTCCTCAGTACCAACCACATTTTAAGAGCTCAACAGCCACATGTAGCTGTGGCTACCATAATGGACAACCCAAATGTATAACAGTTATGTCATGGCAGAAAGTTACGTGAGACTTGATTTCAAACCCAATGAACGTCATTTCAGGATTCTGGACAACAGAATTCTAAAATAATAAATTAATTTGTTTTAAGTCATGAAATTTACGATCGTTCGTTATAGCAGCAATAGAAAACTCGTAGTCCCTAACTTATCTTTTGTTCTTCTGGCCACTGGGACTCTTTGCATATACCCCTTCCTGCACCTAAAATTAATTGATCATTCATTTATTCCATTAACACTGAAGTGCCTACTGTTCTAGGCAAAGGGGATAAAGAAACCAGATAATCATGGTGTTTACACTGAAGAGGTAGGAGGAACACAGGGACATACAAAAATAAATACAGGTTGGGAGGGAGGGAGGGGGGGGGAGGGGGGGAGAGAGAGAGAGAGAGAGAGAGAGAGAGAGAGAGAGAGAGAGAGAAAGACAGCTGAGTGTTGTGGCAGGTGTCCACAGTCCCAGCTACTAGGGAGGCTGAAGCAAGAGAGTCACTTGAGCCCAAGAATTTGCGGTTGCTTTGACCTATGACGCTATGGCATTCTACCAAGGGTGACAAAGCACAACTCTGTCTCAATAAATAAAAACAAAAAATAAATACACACATATAAACAAATGTCAGAGGAAAAACAGGGAAGAGTGATGAGGACTATTGATACCAGAGAGTTCTGCTTTACATAGGATGATCAGATAAAGTCTCTCAGAAAATGACAGATGAGTAAAGATCTGAAGGAGGAGGAGACACAAGTTCTAGGGAGAGAAGGGCTCAGGAGATTGTGCCATCATAGCTCACTGCAGTCTGGAATACCTGGGATCAGGGATCCTCTGACCTCAATCTCCTGAGTAACTGGGACTACAGGTGTACACCACCACTCCTGACCCGAGTTTTCTTTCTTCTTTTTCCCTTATTTTTTTTTTTCCTAAAGAAATGGTATCTTGCCATATTGCCCAGGCTGGTCTCCAACTCCTGGCCTCAAGCAATCCTCCTGCCTCAGACTTCTGAGTCGCTGAGATTACTGAGGTCATTTGCTGCACCCAGATGTTTCATGCATTTTAATTATTCTTATAATAAACATCTTTGAAAGTCATCAATACCTACAATTTACAAGTGAGGCAGAAGATCGTTCTGACATTTAAGTAAGTGGTCCAAATTTCCTTCTACCCATAATTGCCAGCGGTAGAATTCATATCCAGGTCTGCCTGGCTTCAGAGCCCATGCTCTTTCCACTAACTTCATGTTTAATTTAATGTTTTATTTTCCTGGGCTTGTTTAAATGGTGAAACTTATGTCTGGGACTTAACAGATTTTTTTTTTTTTTTTTTTTTTTTTTTGCAGTTTTTGGCCAGGGCTGGGTTTGAACCCGCCACCTTCGGCATATGGGGCCAGAGCCCTACCCCTTTGAGCCACAGGCCCTGCCCAACTTAACAGATTTAAAATATCTTCAACCCATGGTTCCTAAGGTCTTCCTAGGAGAACTTGAAAAGGCAGAGTAAAATTCTCCACCATGGAACCCATAACAAGGTGAGAACATGGCCCAAGGCAGAACAATTTCACATGGAATTATATTCACACCTAAATCTGCTTCCAGTAAACATAATCTGATTAGCTGTTTTAGATCAACCATAAGCCTGTATTTACTAGACAGAAGAGCAAGCAAGCTTTGAAATTGCTCCCTAACATTTAGAAAGGATACCTCGGAGAGCACTATATACTGGAGTTACACAAAGCTGCACTCTCTGACAACTGTCAGCTCTCTGTGACTGTCTCCACACTCTCCTCCACAGTGTGGCTTCCCTCATATCTATGCCTATGATGGGTCCATCTCCCTTCTCTCCACACCAGGCTGGAGGAGAACATTCAGTTGTGTATATACATAAACAGGACATCTGTACAGAAACAGAAAAGCCACTTAGAGAAGTGTAATTTAAATCTACTTTTTTCAATTTGTAAATAGAATAGTAAATTACTATGTTCTTTTTCCACAGTCTCTAAGGTATGAAAACTGGTAAATTTATGTCCTTATTTACATTATTCCTTATCCAGATACAGCAAAGACACTTAATATAATTTAGGACAAGATTATTTAGGAAAAAAAATTCTTTGAGTTAGATTTACTATGTAAAACAAGATGTGAATGGGTGAGTCCTGAAATTTATTTTTAAGTGAAAAATACTCATTTTATGCTTATGATTTTTTTTAAAGCATCTAATGTACTATTGCTAAATTTTCTAAAAATGACAAATATAAAAGACTGTAAGCAGAAAGATTCCTAAGGAAGTTCACTATCCTGGAGAATGATTGAGAACCTGCTGGTTCCTGCACTAACGGGGCCCCTCTCCTCACCTGCTATGTGACTGTGGCAAGCCTTCCCTTTCTGGCCCTCAGCTATCTCACTTGCAAAACGAGCAGCTAGTCCGGATGACTGCTAACATTCCTTCCATGCAAACACTAACAGCAATTTCAGCACTGCAGAGATAATTCAGCTCCACCACTGGAGACCACTCCCTTGTACAGCTCCAGAAAAGTTCTTAAAAGGCTTGTCATTTTAAACCACCTAGTCATGGAACTAGTTCATTTAAGGGAGAACTGTACCACTGTAGAGGGAAGAGTGAGGCTCCTCATTTCTCCCTTCTCTCTCTAACCACTCAAACCCTTCAGTACACCCCTCCCAACTCACTCACCTCCGTTCTCTCCCCTCATAGCTCCATCCCACAACCCCACCCATGCCTGTCTCTCTCACTATGCTACACCTGCTTTTCCAAAATGGAATCCTGTCCAGACTTGGATCACCATTTCCTGCCCATTCCTGGGGTCACCACTCCATTTACTTCTTTGCTTCTTCCCATTCGCCCCTTTTAGGATTCAGGATCCCCAACGTACTCCATCAGGAAATCCTACTTCTGCCCTCCTGAGCCACCACGCCTAGTCTGCACATCTCTCTCAGCACTGTGCTGTCATTAATCCCATGTCTCCCGGCTGGCCTCAGAGCTCCCTCAGGGACCAGGGCTACTCTTATCTGCATTCCCAGTGGAAACAGAGTGAACGACTGAGAAGAGAGAAGTGATTTTCCACACCCATAGATAACAGTACAGGAACAAAATACCTCGATTCCCATCCAAGGAAGTAGGTTGTTCTTTTCACAGCACACTTCCACCCTGACTCCTTCCAAGAAAGTAAGTTGTTCTTTTCACAGCACACTTCCACCCTGACTCCTAACATTACCACCCGTAATTTATGTTGGAAAAGGTTATGTTCCCATGGTAGCTGTGAATATTTATCAAATGCCCAGGCATTCATCACCATTTGGGATCTATCTAAACGTGACCTCTCTCCCCCAGCATAAGAATCCCACAGTGGCTCAGGACCCTGCTCTCTGACAGTAGCATCAAGGGTTATTTGGCTGGTGGGCTCAGTCAACTCCCCTGGCTTCTACCACAAACAGCGTCCTAAGCCTCTTGTGTCCATCTTGGCCCAGATGTCCCTAGTCCCATTTAATCCCTGGATGGGTCAGTGAGGCCATCCAGGTTCTCTCTTACATAGCTGCTAAATCAATACCTCAGGATCATATTTTTAACTGTGAAAATAGGTACCAGATGATGTGAGGTAATCTCACTGCCACATAAAAGGGTGCCGTTCAACATGATTACATCCAATTGGCCAAATGTTTCCTGTGGGTTTCAGAGTAGGAAGTATACCTGCCAATGTGCCAGTAGTTACTATGAATTAGAAAGCCACGTTTCTTCATAGGATAAGGCCAGAATCCAGCAAAAATGGTTGCACATACCTTTGAGAAAGTGACCACAGTCTCTACCAGGTTAAACATCAGAGCACCCCCACCCCAGATCCACCTTGTAGCTGGAAGACTTGAACAGATGTGTTCACTTAGCTCACAAGCGTTGGATGTTAAAACTCAGGCACTGAGCTAATTTCAGATGGTTTTCATTAAAAAGAAGAGGAAGAGGAAAAAAGGCAATCTGCTTTCCAGTACTTCCTGTTATCCAATCCTCATGTAAACCCTAATTAGATTGGAGAGAGATGAGTAGAGGATAGAAAACACAATTAATGAACATTTATGAACCTTTCCCGTAATTCAATAATTCTAGTATCTTAAAGTAAGAAAAGGTTTTTTGTTTATGTTGTTCTTGTTTTTGGTTCTCAAAGAAGAATGAGATCCAAATATAGTGTCTGCACTCAGGAGAAAGACTGGGAAGCCCTGAAATTTAAAATTATGAGAGAAACAAAGTCTAATTTACAGTGCCTTTGAGGTACTCTGGTTCATGGATAATATACTGGGAATAACAGATTAAGATACAACATCATTGAAAATCTTTGTGATTAACAGGAAATCTCTCTGCTGGAACCAATTTCCACCTCCTTTGGCAGAAACAACTGAAAGCAGTTCAGACGTAACTTGAGGGGGAAAGCAGCTCTTTCATAAAATGGAAAAATAGTGCCTAAAAATAGATCATTCGCTATTGTAATAGCCACAAACCAGTCAATGGGCATTACAGACAGGAAAAAGGAAAAGGAAGGAATGTCCTTAACTTGAAGCACAAATTATAATATGCTCTAATTAGTGATTAACAAGCAAATGTACATAATTATGACATTTTATGAAAAGAACACTGGACTCAGAGTTATAAGATGTGGCACTGAGTCCCTGCTCCATAGCTGCATGACCTCGGCAAGACATATAACTTCCCCAAAGCAAGTTTCCTCAGTGGTAATGATTTTCTGAGTTGATGTACCTTCTCACCTCTTCCTTTGTACCCTCTAGAACAGCGGTTCTCAAAAGGTCATAAGGGTATTAAAGGGCCATACGATTAGGAAGGTTGAGAACCACTAGAAGCACCTACGTCATAAATAGCACAGTGCACTGAGTTTTTAATTCCCACTCTCTAGGCCAACAGGCGGCTGACTAGAGTCGGCTTTGTTTGGTGGGAAGGAGAAAAACAGTGTTATCCTAGTCCAAATGGAGGGAAGAGGGGGGTACATTGCAAAGTAATCAAGAACCAACCACACCTTGCCCCCACACGTCTGCACATCCAATTCCCTTTGCTTGGAAGGCTCTTCCTCAACTTTGTCTTTCAAGCAAACTCTTCTCATCCACCAAGAGCCAGACCAAATAGCCTTCATCACGCACAGGCATGATGCTTTGTGCCCCGGGTTTCAAGACACCTGCTGGACTATCTTGTAGCAATAAGCATAGCTGTGGTGCAGGTGAAAAGGATGCCATCCAGATGCTGTGAGCAGTCCACATTCCAAAACTACTTTTGCAAGCCAAGATTAAATAAAATTGGCTTGCAAAGGTAATTTTTTCAAATGTTTCATAAAATTATGTGATCTTACTGCCTATAACTGATGTCCACAAGCAGGATGGAGAAAGGCTCTGAACTCTGAGTCCAAGCAGCTACTCACAGCCTCTGAAGAGCCCTAAGTTCCAGCTCCCTCCTCCTCCCACCCCCTCCCCCAGCTGGCCAGTCTTGTCACTGCCTTGGATCCAGCTAAGAAGCACTTGGGTAACTGCAGGCACTAAGCCTGACCATCACAAATGTGATGTCAAGAAGAACCCAGCAAACCGCTTAGCAGCACCGTGCAACTTAATTACCTACCATTCAGTCTGCGGCTCTCATCAGCATTTCCCAAATGCCCATTTAACCTCATGTCTCAGGCACAAACAGGGTTCCACTCCCGACTACAAATTTCTACAAGGCCACACATGCAAACCCACTGTAGGATCAGAGTTAAGTCCCCAGCTCCGCAGAACTGCCATAGGAAGGGAAAAGCGCCCTTCCTGGCTTCTGAGAAAGGAATGACGGCCTTGAGTGTGTGAATTTCTTAAACCACCAGAGGACTTTCTAGCTACAACCTCAACACTGTCCCTCTCTCTGGGGGGTAGTCCCATTTCAGTAAATAAAACTTCTCAGAAAAAATTAGCTTAATTGCTTACATAAAATCAGGAAAAAAATAGAATCTACACATTTAGGGCAGTTTAAGAGCCTACCTGTGCCAGTGGTATTTGCCAAAAATAGCCTTTCATATGGAGCCTTTTGTAGAAAGCTAGCAGGATGGGCTGACACATGGAGGCAGTTAAACATTCCATGAAGATATTTAGGAAGGAGACACTTCCTTGCACTTCCCCCTCCGGGAATGATATGTTCCTGAGAACATATAATAGGGATCATATGAAGCAGAAGACTATGAGCTTAGCTTGCAAAAACACAGTTAAGCAGATTCTTTTCCCATTTGTAGAGAGAAAATTGAATGCACGGCCCTGCAGCTGTAAACTCATACTGTGTCTCCTCGCAGAATCCTGCCAGTCTCACTGTGTAAACATCGTAAGGTGGGAGGTTTGAGACTGAGAAAAATGCAAAGATTTTATAGGAAAACTTTTCTAATGCAACAGCCATTAAGATAAAGTACCCTGCAAACGTGCCCTCTAAATTTCTGGGAAGGTTTTGTTTTAATGGAAACCAAACCCAGAGCCCTCATCTCCTCTGGTTGGCCACACCTCCATCTTGTGTATTTTCTCCTTTGGGAACAGCTGCTTTGACTCTCTTCTAGAGAGAGGAAAATGCTTTAAACTGCCGCAGAACAGATTCAGGTCAGGTTTAGGGGGCAATGTCCCGACAGCAAAGGTTGGGATCATCTAGATGAGGTTGCTCCAGACACATTTAAAAATGGGATGAGCAATAGCGTGGTTTGGGTTCTGTGGTCTTGGTATATGGGAATTTGCGACAGGCAACCCCCGTTAAAGTAGAACTAAAAGAGGCTGGACCCCAGTTCCATCTCTGCCACTGGGCAGCTGTGAGACCTAGAGGGCAAGAATGCCTCCAGGCTCAGCCTGCCCAGGTGAGAATGTGATTAGGGTTACCATGGAGATGGAAACTAACCCTTCCAACCCATTAGTCACCTACACCTAAGGTTTCTATAGCGCATGTGCCTGTGGCAAGATCTGAAATTCTGAGAGGGGAGACTTTGGAATTTGCGGTTGTGCAACAAACTGCAAACACCTTCATTTCATTTTTATTTTCCCTTCATTCCATTTTTAAGTTGAGTTTCCTCGCATGTCAACTACCTACCCAAATACGGCATGAAGGACTGAACAAAGACTATCCCCAGCATAGTATTGTACTGTGACAGCCCAAGAATTTGACAGTGATTATTTATTTCACACATTCCCTGTAACATTTGTATGTATAATAATTAGAACGGGCAATCTTCCAAACTTGGGCAAATATATGATATTTGCTTATCTGCTCAAGCAAGCATATCAGATTATTTAATCTGTGGTTCTGAATCAAAGGAATAGTTTACTTTGGGTCCACAATAACAATTTCAGATAACAAGTCCTGGGGCACAAGTCTAGACATACTTTTTTTAGGAGGTAATCATAAGGGTAACCAAAGGGAATTATTTAATTTGACATCAGAATATTAACATCAGTTAATGCAGTGCCCAACAGCTTCCCACAACTTTTCAGAGTTGAGTTGCACAAATTCCCTGGTTCTTACTCACACTTTGTAAAGCAGCACTGAAATCCTCAGACTATGTGTCAAATAAGCCAAAAGTTCACTACGTCATAGTTTGCAGGAAAAAATTACTTTAATATCCCAGCCTTATTTTATTTTAAAGCCCAGAATTGTATTTTTTTCTATCAGTAGAAATACAGCCAGTGCTCCCTCACTTACTCTAAACCAAATCTGTAGTCTGTGAATTAATCTGGAAAGAGATCTGTTCCTGGAAATGGAGAGGTGGGTCACTCCAGGAGCAATCACCCGGGGCCGCAGGGACTGTTCTCCCCCTTGCCACAGAGAACGCTAAGATGCCAGCCATGGAGGACTGCTGAAATCACTGCTTTTTATCAGTTTTTCTTGTCTTTTTGAGTCACATTCATTAAGGGTTAAAATTATACAGCCCTGGACATTTGCCTTTAACATGTCTAAGGTTTGGAAGGAGAGAAGAGGTGAACAAATTCCAGGGTCCTGCTCTTTTTGCCACATCTCATACCCATCAGATTCTGCAGCACGAAGTCGCCAGGACTCAGATGCTCGTCCTGGCAACTCTGTGTCCTGCAGAAGTGAAGTGCTGGCCAACTGTACAGTGAGCCTCCCCTTGGTGCCCCACCAGCAGCAAGCACATGTCTGCATTTTAGATTCCAGTAAACGCTAGGCTGGCCCTTGGCCAGGGGACCTCTTTGTAATGTCAAAGATAAAAGCACCGGCCATGTTTGGCACCCTGCCCCCACCTCCATTCTCTTGTAACCATCTCATAAACCAAGCAATACTGTTAACAGAGCCTTCCAGACAAAGGTCTGATGGAGCTTCATAAACATTACCAGATGATGATCGGGGATGTCCCTACTTCACAGGAAGAAAAAGAGGTACAGGGAGGGGCCAGTAATTTCCCTCACGAGATGCTAGAAATCAGGGGAGAACTGGAAACATACATTCAAATAAATACTCAGCAGACTTCACCCAACTGCCCACGTCATGGACATCTTTCAGTAGGACTTGGCACGCTGGCAACATCAAATCTCAAGCATGTTTCAACAACACAGGTAAAATCTGGGCACTGATGTCTGGTAAGGTCCAGATCCAAGTTTGGGTGAAAAGGCGGGGCATAATTCTCTCCTTTCCTCTTCCCACTGTGATTTCCACTTGGCCTGGATCACTACTGAAATCTGCCCAAGTCACAGGCATCTCTCACTAGGATTAGGTAGCTAAGATGCTACTGATGGAGGGTTTAAGAAAGCATCACCCCCTGATTAGTTTTTATTTTCTTTTTTTGGTCAAATACTTCATGGGTTAAAATCATATATCCCTGCGTGCCTGGCCATTTACCTTTAACATTTCTGTTTTATTATCCATTTAACTTTCTAGATTACTTTGTGGTTTTTGTCTTGTTTAATTTTGTTTTGTCTGGGGGACAGAGTCTTACTTTGTCACCCCGGGTAAAGTACTATGACATCATAGCTCACCGCAACCTCAAATTCTTGAGCTGGAGCAATCTTCCTGCCTCAGGCTCCCAAGTAGCTGAGATGACAGGCACTGGCCATCATGTCTGGCTAGTTTTTCTATTTTTAGTAGAAGTGGGGTCTCAATCTTGCTCAGGCTGGTCGCAAACTCCTGAGCTCAAGCAATCTACCCACCTCAGCCTCCCACAGTTTAAAGATTACAGGCGTGAGCCACTGTGCCAGGCCTCTAGATTACTTTGCAAATAAGATTTTAGTGTTAGTAAATGCCTCTCAACTACACTAGATAAAGATTTCTTTCCTGGAAGTAAATAAATATAAAAATCCCTCTTGCTCTGTGCAAGAACAAGGAGTACACAAAATTTCATTGTGAGGGCTCAGCAGGAGAAATCCCTAGTTATTCTTCACCAGCAGCAGCTGGGTTCTTCTGAATATGCTCACTTTATATATCGGAGACCTTAATTCACTCTAGGAGTGCTTACCGGCTCCCCCATAGTGTATATACACGACACACCCACGTGCACAGAACACAGAAACTTGTCTTCAGAGATACTGAGTGCTCCCTCAAACTGCAGGCCTGTGTACCTCCAGCTTTGGGTCGCTCCTCTGCTGTCATGGCCTACTGAACTGGGTATGTATTCAGAGTCATTTGAGGAACTTTTCAGAACACAGAGGCCCAGGTCCCACCCAGACAAATGCTATCAGAGTCTCTCTGGGGCAGGCAGATATCTGTAGTCTTTACAAGCTCCCCAGGCGATTCTAATGTGCAGTCAGCACTAAGAACCACCAACCTGGTCTTTACCTCCCCAGTCACCATTTCTAATTTATGTGATTACACTGTCACTTTTCATGCCAACATTATTAAGATTTGCTGCAATTGCTCACGGTTTGGGCTCTTTTTCTTGTCTAGTCAATCTACAATCGCATCTCCCATGTTCTGTGTTTTTGTGCCTAAAAAGTGCATTTACCACAGATACACAAAGTGACTACATCCACAGCTTATGACCAATACTGTACCTTTAGACCGTCCTTAGTTCAATATATAACATTTCCCAAATGCGTGCGAGGACCAAGCATTGGAATTAAGAACACACAGATGCGACGTGGCCTCCGCATTGAGAAGTTCACAGTCCAGTGGTTGAAACAGCCACATACATGTATCATTTCTAAAAGAGGGTGGGTGATGACAGAGAGAGAAGCCCTGGGACGTCAGAGCACAGAGGCAGGGCCCTTTGCCCAGCCAAGACCAGGGAAAGCGTCCTAGACGATGATGCCTGAGCTCAGGCTTAAAGGCTACAGAAATATTCTAGCCAAGAAGAGAAAGCAAGAAGGTCGATCCAGGCAGAGGGAGCTCCATGAGGAAAAGGCGGGGTCTGGGAGGTGACCAAGCTGTTGAGTCTTCCTAGTCCCCTTGTGCATGGCAGGATTAAGTGCCAGGGAGAGTGAGTGGCACATCTCCGTCCTCGCAGCCCTGCTGGGGAGTTATGTCCTGCTCAGAGGCTGCCTTTTTTCAGTGTTGGGAGCTCATTTTGCCCCCTAACCAGAAGGTCTACTTCAGAGTAAGTCCACAGACCTTAAGACATAGGCTGGATTAAATGCGTTAGGGGACAAAGGGGAGGAGGTAAGGGTTTAGACAGGAGGGTGGAGAGGCGGGCAGGGGCCAGATCACAGGGTGAATTTCATCCTGTGTGTGCAACGTAGAGACGTGGGAGGATTCTGTGTATAATCACTGCATTTTTCAAATATTTATATGGCAAATACACTGACAGGTGGATGGACTAAAGGCAGGAAGCCCAGTTAGGAAGATGTTGCAACAATCAAATAGAAATAGATGATATGAACCAGGATGAGGCAGTGGCCTTAGGGACAAGAGTCAGAGTGTGAGGCACCAGGTTACAAGAACTAAAGAAGGTCATGACTGGAAGTGAGTTACCTGTGGAAAGCAGAGGAGGAGGAAGAGGCCACGGAAATCGCCAAACGTTTGGCTCCAGTGACCGAGTACACGACGAAGCCTTCAGGTAAGACTGGGAATGTACAAAGCAGATGTTTAGGAAAGGTGAGGTCGCTTTTCAATATGCTGACTATGAGATGTCTGCAGAAAATCCATGCAGAGCTGCCCCAGAGGGAGCTAGAAATATGAAACTAGACCCGGGAGACAAGCAAAGCTGGGAAGTATGGATTTGGAAGTCAGTGCCAAGTAGGTGGAAGTTGTAGCCATGGGAGCAGAGCAGCTTACCCAATCCAGAAGAAGGCAAACAGGTAAGGGAAGAATGGAGAAAAGTAGACAAAGGCGCAGAAACGAAGGGGGGGTGCTCCCAGGAGGAAGAACGGGATGGCTGCCGTACACAACAAAGGTGCCAACAGAGTAGGCCACTAGGCTCAGAACCAGGGGCTCACTGCTGACGTCAGGGACAAACATTTTCTGTGGGTAATGACGCTGTAAGTCCATCAGTGGGTGTAAAAGAAAACAGAGACAGGGTCATCAAGTGTGCAGATGACTTTATAAAGGGGTTTCACAAACTGAAGAGGAAACAGTGGGTAGAGGCAAAGCTATGTCGGGAAAAGAAGTTGATTTTTATGATGGGAAAGTCATAAGCATGTTTATGCCAAAGGGCAGGAGCAGTGGACAGCAGCAGGCCCAACAGAGGGCGTGGCTAGAGAAGCCAGGCAGGGGGGCAGCAGGCTGGGGTCAAGAGAGAGGGGACAGAAGGGCTGGTGGGGACTGGCTTTGGCAAGGAGGTCCCTGTTTCCTCTGAGACAAGAGAAGGAGACTGGGTGCAGACGTAGCTGCGTCAAGAAGTGTGTGTGTATGTGTGGGGGGGTATTATGCCTGATGGGCTTTATGACCTCCCTGTCTACTGAGGTCAAGAGAAAGCAGGGGCTGAGGAGGACGAAGCAGGGGTGAGGCCCGGGGAGCACTGTGAGACAGATCCACAGAGGGAGCCAGCTGAGGACACGCAGGATAACTCAGCAAGGGGGACCCCGGAGAGGGAAGGTCAGGAGAAGCCACGGCATCCCACCCTCTGTGGGATCTTGTGATTTTTTTTCTTTTTACCCAGACTGTTCTGCATCGCTGGCGCCCGAGCAGCAGGAACCTACTACTGATGTCATCCATGGTGGGGACGGACAAAGCAGGGATGGCACAATCAGTTGAAGCTGTTACTAGAAAAAAACATGAGTTTGGAAAGAGGGGAGGAAGCCAGGTCTGGTGAGATTTCCAAAAGAGCAATGATGCTTTTCTCCACCTGCAATTTAGCCTATGAAACCAATTTATACTTGGTTGTGGTTTGTTTAACCTCCAGTAAGAGCGGGGACATTTCTGTTTCATAGCAACACATTTGAGAACTACTCGCCCAACTATCCACATTCATTTTCAATGCTTTTTGTTCTTTGCTTTATAATAAAGCAGCTGCAATCTTGAGAATGAGAGCACAGTACTCATTAAACTCCCAGAAAACTACGAGTTTGCACCAGGCCCGATGGTTGCTTAGGTTCACTTTTCCTCTGTTCATTTCTAGCTTGTGTAAGGGCATTCATTCACTTCTAGAACAAAATCTGGAAACACTGATGACAAAACAGCTGTTAAGCATTTCCCAATAGGAAATGGGATTAGAGGACCTACCTCCCAGGGTCGGCACAAAGAATAAATGAGATAATGTGTGTGAAGTGCTTTGCACAACAACTGGCTCACAGAAACTACCAAACACAGAGGGACAAAGAGAAGACCACACAAGGACATTACTGCCCCAAACAATCCTCCAGAGTTCTTTAAGCAAGCAAGAAAAGTACAGAGGAGACCGTCGCTGATCAGAGCAAGTGGGAAAACATCAGCAGGTCATAGAAAGTTACTTAATTCTTAGTTTTTCTCCTTTGTTCCCAAAGAAGTCATTCTCAAATAGGAGTGGCTAGAAAAGTGTTTCAGAGAAGTTCCCATTTGTAATTCCAGGTGAATTATCTCCCAGGATAGTGAAAGACTTTTGTGACTATGATCATGGAACTATTATCATAGTAAGAGAAAGAAAGCAACAGCAGAAGGCCAGAGTGTGGCAAATATGGTCCCAAGGAGAGAGAAACAAAAACAGGAGTTTACATAATGGAGGCTCTAAGGAGACAACTTACTATCCTCAAAGTGACTAATGCTTACTGAGAACTAAAAAATAAAGTGGCATTCATCAGAAACAGCACAGGAGGACCAAGAACAAATCCTGCCAGTCTGAACTCATTTTTTCATGAAGACTGTACAAATCTATGGAATCAAATATTACTAAGACCATGTAAGTTTATTTCAACAGGGATTTGGCAAAGGTTTTCATAATTTTCTGTGGGTATGATAATGAAACCTGGTTAGAACGGGAATGCATATATATATTCCTAGCTGGTTGACCAACCAACCGTATCTTTGATGTCAGCCTTGAATCACTCTTTGATCTTTAGTTTACAGATGAGGGTGAATTTCAGAGAGTTGGCCAACACCTGGCCACATAATACCAAGAACATTTATTGTGGATTTATTGTGCTAATTACTTAAAATACTTTGTCTCATTTAATCATTTTAACAAAGGATAACATAAAATGCACCTTTGTCCCTAAATTATAGATGAAAAGACTTCATCTTCCCAGATGCTGGGCACGGTGGCTCACACCATTAGTCCCAGCTATTGAGGAGGCTAAGGCAGGAGGATTGCTTGAAGCCAAGAGTTTAAGACCAGATTGGGCAACACAGTGAGACCCCCTCCATCTCTACAAACATACATCCATACTGCTGCTAAGAAAAAGGGAGTGACTTCAATTTTATGTAGCTAGAAAGTGGTGGAGATGGACTGAACTCTCAGTTATATAATTAAAAAGCCTGAGTTCTTTTTTTAATACCATGATGCCTCAAATACCCAAGTATTTGAAGCCTAGTAGATGTAACAGGAACCTATTTACTTTTTTTTTTTTTTTTTGCAGTTTTTGACAGGGGCTGGGTTTGAACCCACCACCTCTATATGGGATCAGTGCCCTACTCTTTTGAGCCACAGGCACCGCCCAGGAATCTATTTACTCTTTACTGATCCATGAAGCAGAACTAACAAGACCCTCATGTAAATTCAAAGAGGCAGCAAATTTTAGTTCACAAGACTGACTAACTTTACAGTCACGGTTGCCCAAGAGTAGAATCTGTTCAAACAGAGTATGTCGAGATCGCCACTAAAAACGCTGGCAAGGAGTCTGGACGTCCATCCAGAAGGGATGTTGTAGGAGAGATTCCTGCCCTGTGGAGGGTGGGGTCGCTAAGTGCGTTTCCAATTCTGGGTTTATGGGCCCCTATGAAGTGACTTCCCTTTAATTTGGGTGAAAATACACAGATCTCTAACAAGATACTGTAGATGATCTATTCTTGACCAGATTACAAAACTCACGAATCTAAGGACACCACCAAACCAACTGTGTGTTCTTAAAGTCTGGTTTCACAAACCCTAGACATATGCGCCTTCTTAGAGGAGGAAAGAATCCTGAGGCACGAAATGAACACAGAAAGGACTCTACTTGAAACCACTTACGTAGTGACAATAAAATGGTGTCTGTCAGGCTAGGGCAGCCAGGACATGGCTGGTCTGCTCCATTTAGGTCCTGCCTGACCTCCAACCCCGTCTCCAGTTCTTACTGTTTTGTAAATTTAGCTCTCACTCTAGAGATGCCTATCTTGAGTAGTTTAAGTGGATTGATTGAGAAGACTAACTTTTAAATTAAAATGTTGCTAATCGTTCATGAGTCATAGTGATAACAGGACAGGTGGTGCCCCAGCCAGCTGAGCTGAGCTGGAAGACCTGCCCCCTTAGCCCTACAAAAATGGTAACTGGACACGTGTTTGTAAGTCTTGGTGTGGGGAAGGGGGCTGGAGGGAAGAAGGGCAAGAACAGCTACTCCTGACAGCCCACTTCTTAAACTGCCATGAAACTGCTTCATAACTAAAGGCATTCTGAAGCATCAATATTAGAATATGTATTTTTAGCATATCTGATAGAACTTAACTCGATGCTAGGCTAATAACAGTATTTATTCACACATTCATTCATACAACACAAATTTATTACGCCCTGAGTTAGGCACTAAGGACAAAACAGAGGAATAAGACTGCTAAGGTACTTTTTATGTTTAAACAAGTCAACAAATACACAGCAAATAAAAATAGTACGTAAAGTCTATTGTGCTAACATGGAAATAAAACGTGCCAGGAAACAATAAGGACAGAGCCCCCTGATTTTCACAGGTTAGGTGAGGATTCTCCCCGGGACGTGAGGCTGAAGCAGAGAGTTGAGGTGTGATCGAGAGCTGGACAAGGTCACGGCTATAGGAACATATTTCTGGCACTGGGAAGCCAAGTGCAAAGGCCCAGGGCAGGAGAGAGCTTAGCATATTCCAGCCAAGAAACTGAGTTGAGCCTGAGTTGAGCCTTGTGGGGAAGCCGGATCTCCCACCCTAAGTGATTAGGAAGTTGCTCAAGAGGTCTCTTCTGAAGACATTTTCTGACTTCTGTGCAAACACTAAATTGTGGGGTGGCAGAGAAGAGACAGGCAGAGGCTGCTCTTGCCGCAGTCCAGGCAGGAGGAGCTGGGAGGGGAGAAAGCGGAGAAGGACGTGACAAGGCGCTGCTGTCAACCACGGGATGCTGCCTCCACCTCACTCCTGCACGCTGTTTGGGAAACGCTGACTGGGTTTATCAACCCAACCCCCATCTCCCCAGACAGCTGCTGCTAAGCCTCCTCGAAGTTTTCAACAACAGCCACTGTGTATCTTCTATGTTCTCAATTCTCTTAGTCATGAAACCTTCCTTTCATCTGAAAAGAGAGGCTATTTCTTGAAGCCACTACAAGAAGCCAAAAATTAATGTTTAATCTTGGGTAATAGTTCTAACCCTATTTTCAACTATGGGGTTGGGGGGATGTTGAGATGAAAAAGAAAGATTGAGAAACTTGTGGTGAGGTCTCTGAGTCCACAATCTAATAACTAAATCAATAACTGCACTGGAATACCCTTGGGTCCCAGTTCTGACTCAGTTACACATCTGTTCTGCAATAGAGTGAGTTAATTACTTTCCTGTGGCATGGATGCATTCTAGGACACCACACTGCACCAGGTAATAATGATCTACCTTCTGTTGACACAAAATGCTTAAATTAGTAAAAAAAAAAAAAAAAAAAATACTAAATGATATAGCTCACAGCAAAGCATACTTTATTGACAGGCTGGATGGCAGAAGTAGTAATTTTCCTGAGTAAAAATTGAGATGAGCTTATGATAGCCTGAAAAGCTCAATCAATAAAGGGATTTATATGGGCAAACTGTTTTTGCGAATGTACCATAGAAAGGGGAGGCGGAGCTTCTCTAATCACAATGTGGTGATTGTTCAAGAAAGAAACTGAGACTGATACTCAGTAATTGCCCGTAATTGACAGTATTAGTGATTTTCCATCCCAAACGTGAGAGGTATAAACAATCCCCGTTAGCTCTGCTATTAATAATTAAAAACTCCTCTGCTCTTCACTGAGTGTACCCTTGGTAACCAGATACCAAACCAACAGCATTATAGAAAAGTTTATTTTTTCTAAGCTATATAGCGGTATTATATTACCTTGGAAAAATCAAGATAACATCTAAAGGAGGCTCCGAGCATTTAAGATGAAAGGGCACACTCTAAATAAACTTGACAGATATGTCTTATTCAAGTCTTAAAACCACCCAGAGAAAATCTGAAACCCAAAACACCCTGAAATAATTTTGCTATTTTCCACTTATTTTAGGTTAAAGAACAAAATAGTCTAATAATAGTTTTCTTTGATTTTAAAACTCACTCTCACGTCTCTCTCTCTCTCGCTTAAAAAACAGAATAGACTTGCAGTGGGGGCTCACATCTGTAATACCAGCATTCTGGGGAAGCTCAGGGAGGGTTACTTGAGACCAAGAGCTCAAGAGCAGCCTGGGCAACAACATTGTGAGACCCCATTTCTACAAATTAAATCTCAACAAAAAATTAGCTAGGTGTGGTGGTATATGCCTATAGTCCCAGCTACTCGGGAGGCTGAGGCAGGAGGATGGCTTAAACCCAGGAAGTGGAGGCTGTAACTAGCTATGATGATGCCATTATACTCCAGCACTTCAGCCTAGGGCAGCAAAGAGAAACTCTGTCTCAAAAAATAAATAAATAAAAACAAAAATAAACAAAAATTTTTGGCAATTGAAGTCAAGAAGTTTATTTCCAATATAATTTGTTTCTTTTTGGAATGCTAATGCTAAAGGATCTGGGAGAATATTTCTTTTTTCTGACCATTCGACACTTTGCTCTTCAGTGTCCTTCACAGGTTAAAGGAGCCTTTCAAGATGTAGGCCCATAGAATATCGTGTTATGGTAGATAGGCTTGATACTATACAGATTTAGGCACACATCTGATAAGCTTAACCCTTTTCTTGTTTTTGCCTATTTTTGGCTTTAGACAGAGCTTCAGATATTAGGGTCTTCTTCTAGTCTTTTGAGTACATAGTAGGTCAGGGGTGGCGAACACGCGGCTAGAGCCGCATGCGGCTCCCGGCCAAAATGAATTTCGGCTCTTTGCCTCTTATCATTATTTTGTATACTGTGGCTCTTTGCCAAGTTTGGATTTTGTTATGCTGCTTCTGAGGAGGGA
>CAUYPK010003928.1:0-33587 GCA_963574355.1 Loris lydekkerianus | reverse complement strand
ACTACTTTGAGATATCACCTAACCCCAGTAAGAGTAGCCCACATAACAAAATCCCAAAACCAGAGATGTTGGCGTGGATGTGGAGGAAAGGGCACATTTCTACATTGTGGTGGGAATGCCCACTAATACGTTCCTTCCTAGCAAATTGTGGTACATGTATACCATGGAATACTATATAGCCTTAAAGAAAGATGGAGACTTTACCTCTTTCATGTTTACATGGATGGAGCTGGAACATATTCTTCTTGGCAAAGTATCTCAGGAATGGAAGAAAAAGTATACAATACACTCAGCCCTGCTATGAAGCTAATTTATAGCTTTTGCACGAAGGTTATAAACCAACTATAGCACAAGAATATGGGGAAAGGGCCAAGGGAGGGGAAGGGAGGGGTGAGGTAAGGGTGGAGGGAGGGTAATGGGTGGGGCCACACTTACGGTGCATCTTAGAATGGGTACAGGCAAAACTTACTAAATGCATATTACAAATGTCTACATACAATAACTAAGAAAATGCCATGTAGGCTACATTGAACAGTTCGATGAGATTATTTCAGATTGTATATGAAAGCAGCACATTGTACCCCTTGATTGCACTAATGTACATAGCTATGATTCGACAATAAAAATAAAAATAATAATTAAAAAAAAAAAAGAAAGAAAACGCTCCTATTAGAGCCAATATTTCAAGAGTTTAGAGATAATCTCCCAGGAGCCCCAATCAAGCCCTTTCTTTGGAATGTGTGAGGCATGAATGCCCTAAGTCTGTTGAGCTAAATCTTCGATATATATAATGGGACTAACTCTTTAATGCATGCTACGGTTAATGACAGGAGCGTCCAGGTTCAGAGACTCAGAGAAGGTTCTGACTGTTTCATCTGGGTAAGTTATCACCTTCTCAGCACCGTGCTCCTACCATTAGACTTATAATTCTTCTGTTTATTTATCTTTTTATTTGCTCTGTCTTTCTCATTTGCTAAACCAAGTGCCCCATGAGGGTAATTTGTGTTTCTGTGTGGTTTCCTCCGTTTCCCCAGGAATTAGCCTATTAAGTATGCTGCTCTGCAGGGCCAAGGCTGGGGGTGAGGCAAGTGAGGTTTTGTCTTCGAGTACAAAATTGAAGGGGGGAGCACAAAAAATCTCAGTAGTGAAGATAAATCATATTTTAACGGAATTATTTTAAGAAATCGAAATTAATGCAAAAAGTTCACGAGAAAAAAAGTTACATTTTTAAATAAAGGTGGGATCAACCCTACTGTTGATTTGTTCCTTGGCCTCAGGATCCAGTGTGGCTGGATGCTGTTACTGAGCTTGTCTTTGTGCCAAATTTTGAGATTTTGTTCATCATGGATTTTTGGGGGGAGGGAATTAATTTTGATTTTTAAAAATAGTGCCTTGAAATATTATTTATATTGAGAACTGAGGTTTTTGGCTCCCCTTTAAATTTTGATTCAAAGGGAGTGCTTCATCCTCCTCCCCTCATCCTTGCTGAGCTGCTGGTTACACAGAGGCCCCCCAGCAGGGATTCACTCTATGAATGAAGCACCTTTTCTTTTCAAAGGTGGAAGCTCAGGGAAGTGAAGCAACTTGCCCAAGACACGGAGGGGAACTGGAATTCCAGTCCTGAAATGGCTCTCTGCAGAGCCTGGGCGTTTCTCCCTGCCTCCCCTCCTTCCTGCCTCTGAGCATCCTGCCCCGAGGGGAAATCTCACCCTGCAGGGTGCAATCTGAGGGCAGAGGAGGCTGGGGGTGGGTAGAGAGGAGAAGGGGAGAATTTGAGAGGGGGTAACGCATGTTCCAGGCATCAGGATAGAGAAATGTGATGGGCACATTCCAGGCGACACAACCCCCCCCCCTTTGTCACTCACTGTAAATTGTCCCCCAATCACTGGGCTGACAGAGATGGATTCCCAGTCCTCACAGCACAATTAAGCTTTCTCGGGCGTCTCATAGGGGAAAGAGGCAGTTGGTTTACTTGTGAATGCTTAGGGGTAATTTTCTAATGTTCCTTCCACCATTACAAAGTCTCTGCTCCAATCTCTTATTATATGTAATTCCTAATGATTTCTCTGTTATGTCCTGTTTTATTAAAGCGTCATTGAACTATACCCTATTGATTTAGATTTCACAGACAATTGAAATTTAAATTGACTCCAAATTGAATGTCTCCATGTAATCTCTGTTCTGCAATAAAGATAGATAAAATGCTTCTATTTTTGATAACAAGTTATACTAGAGGCACATTTTAATTTTGGGAGGGAAGAAAAAAATGTGACAGAGTCTTGACTTTCTTTGAAAAGTGGCTGATGTTTCAAGGCCTGGCAGGTTGTTGTTGTTTTTTTTCTCTGAGGCAGGATATTGGAGTCACAGAATTCTGGAAAGTCTGGGCTGGCTCATAGATAGGAGTGGAAGGTAGTCGAATCTGACCCATCAAGTAATTCATGAGATGACCCACCCACAAATCCACCCATCTGTCTGGTGAGCACAGCATGCTTGGAGTGCTGGGAGTCAGGGGAAGGAGAGTGTGAACCACACCTTCCTGGTGTGCCTGAGTCCAGACTCACGTCACTTGAGGGTTAGGTTCAAAGACCTGTCATGCAAAAAGGAGAGAGATACATCACTGAGTCCAGCCAGAGGACGGCTCAATGTCTGGAGGCACCCGAATCAGAACCTTTGTGGCAATCACTTTCCTCTAGTGATGAGGGTGCAGAGGTTGGGGCTTTGGAAGGGTGAATGGAAGAGGGAAGAAGGTGTCATTCCATGAATACTCCATTCTTTAGGAGATATATGATCTAGAAAACGGAAGAAGCAATAAAGCAACTATCTGAAGCTAGACAGAAGTTGAACTCTTTTGATCCTGGAGATCCTTCCAGACTTTTCTTTTCTTTTCTTTTCTTTTCTTTTCTTTTCTTTTCTTTTCTTTTCTTTTCTTTTCTTTTCTTTTCTTTTCTTTTCTTTTCTTTTCAATAGAGTCTCCCTATGTCACCCTGGGTAGAGTGCCGTGGCATCACAGCTCACAGCAACCTCCAACTTTGGGCTTAAGTGATTGTCTTGCCTCAGCCTCCCAAGTAGCTGGGACTACAGGCCCCCGCCACAATGCCTGGCTTTTTTTTGCAGTGTTTGGCTGGGGCTGGGTTTGAACCCGCACCCTCCAGCATATGGGGCCGGCGCCCTACCCTCTGTTTCACCCTTCCTGTTCCACCTTATCCCATTCCATTTGAGGGGGTGAATTTATTGAATTTATTTCTTTACCTTTTCTAGCTTCTTCTGGAGGCCGCTTGCATTCCTTGACTCTCCACCCCTTCTTCTGTCCTCAAAGCTGACAGCATAGCTGGCTCTTCAAATCTGTCTCTCTGACTTCTGCTTCCATCCCCATCTCTCTGGCTTTGACCCTTTTTCCTGCTTCTTGTGATTCCATTGGCTCCACCTGCAGAATCCAGACTAGACCCTTAATTTAATCATACGTACAAAGTCCCTTTTGCCACATAAGGTAACGTAGTCAGGGGTTCTGAGCTTTAAGACGCGGACAATTTTGGGGGGCCATTATTCTGTCTGCCAAAAAGGTATTTGAAATGCCCACCTTGCAGATACCTCCTTTACTCATCATAGTCTTTACCATGTGACTCTCCCAGGAGAACCTCACAGTGAGTTGTCCCAGGATGGCAGCCTGTCATGGGGATGGGAGCAAAGGATGGAGCACAGGGCTCTTCATCCCCTCCCAGCTCTGTCTCTGTGCTTCCAGTGCTCATGAGGGAGCTGGGTCTAAAGGATCTTTGAACTCTACAGATAGAAGAAAAAAGCCGGTTTGAGTTTTTCCAGTTTTCTCTGCTCCCATGATGAAGGAACTTACAAGGCAATAAAGAAACTGTGAAGAAATATTTATTTTTGTGGAGGGCTGGAGAACCCCAGGATCTCTCCAACAGTGAATGAGACTGAAGGAAAGATAAAGATGAGAATCCCTCACTCAGTGAAAACCTATTGATGCCATAGCGAAATTCCTAGCTCAGCGAAGTATTCCAGAAAAACAAAAGGCAGTTGCATGCAGTGTGGTAAGTGGGGGACATAGGAGAACAGAAGGGGACCCAACACTGGGGGCAGCAGTCATGGCCTCCTGAAGGATGTAGCTGACCCCTGTGAGATCAGAAGCTAACCAGGAGGGAGGGCAGAGGTCCTGAGGTGAGAGGGGTGTGTTCATTCCAGGAAGTGAAGGAAGTTGGATCTGGTGGGAGTGTTGAGTTTAAGTCAGAATGAGGAGTCTAGTCAGAATGAGGCTCTGAGGTCTTTTAATTTTCATGTCCAGAAATTCACACAGTTGTAATTGTACAGTATTCAGTGTCTGTTTCCCCTCATTGAATTGTGAGCTCATGAGGGTAGGGGTTGTGCCTGTCTTGGTCAAGGCTGAATCTTCAGGGCTCAGCATCTGTACAGTGTTGAATTAATGGATGGATGAGGGTAGAGAGGCAGGCACGAGGCAGATACTAAACGGGTTAGAATGTCACGGTGAGTTGTTTGGCATCTTTCCATGGCAGGTCACCTGAAGCTGGAATAGGTTCTAAGAGGGTCGAGTAGACATTTGGTGGTGGGGGAGCCGGGAGAAAAATGCCTTGATAAAGACGCCCCCCACAGATGAGGACTACCTCTGGAGTGGCTGGCTGTCACCTGCCTTGGCATTTATTGATTGTGGTCTCTTGCTGGCCAAAATGCTGGGCACATGCTTGAACTTGAGGCCCACCAGGTGTCCTTTCCATTTTTTGAGGGCATAGCCTGTGAGTTTCATCCGCAAGGGGCCTCAGGCCAAATGAGCAAGCCAAGCCAGCACCCCTTCTGAGCCATCTCAAATTTACCCCCTGGGCATTTGGAGGAAACACCTTGTGTTGTAATTTTTTAGGGGATGGGGCAAGTTGGCTGCCACCACTGGGCTGTAAGTACTCAGTACGAGGCCTGGCATAGAGCAGACACTCAGCATGTTTTGCTTGAATACATGGTGGCTATAAAGACTTACAGGGCTCCAGAGCTGATAAATACTTGGATATCATTTAGTCCCAACATGCAATTGACAGATAGGTAAGCTGAGACCCAGCGAGGGAAAGGACCCATAGTGAGTGCACAAGACTCGCAGGTCTGGAGCCCCTGTGCCCTGTCCTCTGTCCTTTTGGGCCGATAAATGTGCTGCACCTGCCAATCCATTCTACTCCAGCCCTCTCCCTTCCACCTCGTCTATCCTGTCCTATCTTGGACTATCCCATTCCTTCCACCCCACTCCACCATGTCGCATCTCACCTATCTTATCCGTTTTGCGTTGCTATAACAGAATTCCTGGATGATTAATAAAGAAAGGGTTTATTTAGCTCTCAGTTCTGTAGGCTGGAAGTTCAAGAAGGCTGGCGTCTGTGTGCTGGTGTCTGCTCTGCAATCCACGGCTCCTTTCCCTTCCATCTCATCCCTTCCTCTTCCTTCCCATGTCCTCCCACCCAATCCCATCAATTCCACATACTCTGTCCCACTAGCCCATTCCATCCGTTCCAGTCCACTCCATTGCGTTCTGCTTCCCTCTAGCCCACCCGGTCTGTTCTGTTTCACCCTTCCTGTTCCACCTCATCCCATTCCATCCCAACCCTTTTTGCACTGTCTCATCCCACTTGACTCTCCTCCCTTCCTCTCTACCCCCTTGCATTTTATTTCATGTCCTCCATCCATTCCACCCTCCCCACTCAGTGTCATTCCTGTTCATCCCATCCACATATTTCATGCCTAGAAATATTTACAAGGTGCCGCCAGGGTGCCAGGGTCCCTCAGGATGAATGAGCTCTAGAGAGAACACGTTGATCAAGAAGATGTCTGTTCCCACCTCCGGCTGCATCCCTGAGCCCAGGGTCAGGAGGGTCAGGTGATTGCCTGTTTACTGATAAGCCCAGCTTTGTTTTCCATTTAGAGATTATTTTGCGGTGAACTTCAGGGAGTATCAGTAGGGGAAGAGGAGTGGGTGGCTTCTCATCAAGTCCCATTCTAAACCTTACCCCGCCCTAGAGGAATGCCCTGGCCACTTTCTGTTATTCTCATTCCTATTCTTCTGCAGGGCTGGGGGTTTCCAGAAGCATAAAGTCTCAGGGGGGCCCCAGTGGTCTGCGGGACTGTGTGTTTCCTCCCCTGGAGCCTTCTGCTTCCCATCGGATATTTTTCCCCCTACAGGTTACCCCTTCCCTCCACCCCACTTTTCTTCCAGCACATCCTCTGCCTGGAAACTCACTGGCCATCTCTGATGGGATTCCCTGGAACATGAACTGATAACAGGCTTCTGTTTGCTTTGCCCTATGAAATAGGTTAAATAAATGCCAGTGATTTATGGGAGCTGCTGCAGAGTTTCCAGAACGCCCCCTCGTGCTGGGATCCTTACAAGGCAGCTGTTCCCTGCTGTCTCCTGGCTGCCCCCTCTATCCCTAGCCTTCCCTAGGTCATATCCTGGTTGCCCTTGAGTCTCCTGGGCTTGAGGAGTGGAAAGCACCTGGCACAGAATTGCTGATTAACAAATGAATCAATCTTTATCACGGCTTGGCTGTTCATTAGCCTCATTATGCCACCAGCAGAGAGCTGGGGAAGTTTTTAGAATGTCGGTGCAGAGAGAGACCAATGAGCGCATGGATTCCAAACCCCATCTTGTGGACAGGACGACACGCAGAAGGTGTTCAGAAAGAAGGTGACTTCGACTAGGGGTCCTCAATCCTGGCTGCACATTCACAACTACCAGGGGGAGCCTTATAAACACTGGTGCTGGGGCCTCACCCAGACCTACAGGTGCAGAGCCTCTGAGGAGGGGCCCAGCCACGGATGTTATTGAAACAACTCCTTGGGTAATTTTAAAGCGCAGCCAAAGAGATTCCATGTTTAATCTAGTGAGTGGGATGGGGGTGGGGAGGTCCAAAGTCCCTGAGCCCTGTAGCCATTAAGCCTTGCTTTACATGGATACTTAATAAATTACAAGTTCCCTGAGACTTTGGAGTTCTTTTTGGTACCTGTCAGCCAAAGTAGAGGATAGTCTTACCACCAAGATCCCCCGTTGCCTTGGTAGTAGCAGTAATCCCTGGAAACCTCGTGACCACTCCAAGCGGGAATAATGATGAACAATTAAAAATAGGTTGATGTCTGTCCTGCCAAAACTCACTTTTGCCAAATACTATAATAGTTGTGTTTACATTGCCCTTTAGAAAATACTACTTTATGATTTCTGATTTCTTTCTTTCCTTTTTTTTTTTTTTTTTTTTTACAAATTAAGTAATAATTATGCAGTTAAAAAAAAAATCATCCATCTCTATCCATGTGTGAGATATTCCTTTATTGTAAACTTCCAACAGCCTTTGAAACACTAAAAATAGCACTCTGTTACTAGTTAACACCTTTACAGAGTCCCTGGAAGGTCCTCTTTTGTGTGACTTTTTTTGGTATTTGTTTTGGGCAACAGACCAGTTTTCCCCTAAAAAGATCCATTTAAATAGAGTCTAGATTTCTTATTAAGAATCTTTTTTTTTTGGAGACAGAGTCTCATTATGTCACCCTCGGTAGAGTGCTGTGGCATCACAGCTCACAGCAACCTCAGCTCTTGGGCTTAGGCGATTCTCTTGCTTCAGCCTCCCAAGTAGCTGGGATTATAGGTATCTGCCACAATGTCCAGTTATTTTTTTGCAGTTTGGCTGGGGGCCGGGTTTGAACCCACCACCCTCTGTAAATGGGGCCAGTGCCCTACTCACTGAGCCACAGGTGCCACCCTCTTATTTTAATAATAGGCTCGTCACCTGTAGCTCAGCAGCTAGGACGCCAGCCACATACACAGGGGCTGGTGGGTTTGAACCCAGCCTGGGCCTGCCAAACAACAATGACAACTATAAAAAAAAAAAAAAATAGCCAGAAATAGTTGAGTGTTGTGGTGGGCACCCATAGTTCCAGCTACCTGGAAGGGAGAGGCAAGAGAATCGCTTAAGCCCAAGAGTTTGAGGTTGCTGTGAGCTGTGATGCCACAGCACTCTATTGAGGGTGACATAGTGAGACTCTGTCTCAAAAAAAAAACAAAAACAAAACCCCAAAAACTTAATCTTTGACTCAACCATTGCATTCAAAGAAATTTATAAAAAGGAAAAGAAATAATTCAGAATAGAGATAATAGTTTACATGCAAAAATGTCCATGGCAATATTTGTGTCTACAAATTTGAGAAACATCAGTCTACCCAAATGTCCAATAACACGAGAATGGCTTGTTTGATTAGTACATATATTCACTTATATATGGTCAGAAATTCTAATCTTTAGGGCCTTCTAATCTATATGTCCCTACCACGTAGAGCAGATTAGATCCTTGAAAATACCTGGTGCAAGTTAAATGATTCATGGAAATGATAGTTACTGAGTTTATAATAATATGGAAAACCACTTGGTGTTAGACGAAAAAAAAAACAAGGTGCAATATTAAACCTAAAGAATTGTCACATCTCTATTAAAGTATGTATGTGTAACGGCCTTATATACATAAAAATAAGGTGAATTAGTGAAACTTAAGTGTATCCAGGCTACACAGCCACTAATACGATATTTGCAAATAATATTCATGACATGGTAAAATGTTTGTGATATGATATTAAGTAAAAATAATAACTATTTGTCTGCATGTGTACATATTATATATGTTATAGTTATATATTATATACTATAATACGCAATACTAATTATGTTATATTAATATATGTTTTATGTCATTTAAAATGTAAGTATTTTATTATAGATATTTGATATTAAACATATTTATTTTGTTACTTTTTAATATTATAATATTATATTTGTAAGTAATGTATATATATTTATAGAACAAGACACACATACACACACACTTTACACACACACACACACACACAGGAAATTACTCTAATATTAGCAGTTGTTTTAGGTGGTGAAACTAGGATAGGTTTTGTTTTTCTTCCCTCCATAATTCACCTTTTTTTTCATTTTCCAAATTTTCTCCTACAATGAGTATGCGTTATTTTCATCAAGACAAAAGAATGAATGCTAGGCATGTTTGAGACACAAGGCAGGTGGGAGAGCCAGGGAGAGGCCTGGGGCCTGGAGGGATGCTGCTGGAGGAGGTGCTGAGATCACATCTCATCAGCTGGTGCAGGATTGATTCTGCTCGAGTCCATGGGCCTTTCTCTGCAGGAAGTCATGGCAGGGGCTGGTGTGCATCTGGGGAGCAGGGTGAGGAGTGCAGGGGGGACAAGCATTCAGGTTCCCTTGTAGGGAAGGCTTTTGCTGAAGCCACAGCCTAGGAGCCCTGCCGAACTCTTCTGGAGGAATGCCTCCTTGCCCTAATTTGTCGGTCTCTCCAGTTGCTGAGAATGATCTGCAGTAATTAAAACTAAGCTAATAACCTCCTCACTCTTGACATTTCTATGGGGTTTTTGTTCACCATTATCTACATATAGATTAAAAATTGTAATTGGACTGACGATTGGGTTGAAAAAATCAACCACCTTCCAACTTGTTGTTTGCCAGGGACTGACACTTTGAAATTTTATTTAATCTGAGAAAATTGAGTTGAACTCTGGCACCCTGGGAGGGATGAAAAAAACAGCATTTATCCTTAAGGACCAATGTTAGCTAAGAAAATATTTATGTTCCTGGCAGGCAGGCAGGCGTGGGGACACACTCTGGCCGGTGGGGTGCGGGGAGCTGCGGGACTGATACAGCAGCCCTGAGGTGGGGTGAGAGGTGTCCACAGAAATAGGTATGGGAGGGAGAGATGGTGACCCTGTAGGAAGGGGGTCTAGGGAGACCAAGACCACCTCCCTGAGGGGTTCCTGTGTCATTTCATAAGGGCTTAGGCTACTCCCCACCACCCAGCCCAACTGTGCAGGCAGAGTGATGGTGTTGGATTATGGTCCTGCGGTGCCAGGGCTCTCCGTACATTCTTCTGGATTCCACAGGCCTTGGCAATGCTGCAGTGCTGTGCTCCCCTTTCCTAGTCTATGAAGCATGGCTTTCCTATTCCTAGGAGTCTATGCTTCTGGGAGCCTATGGTGCAAGAATTTTAAAAGCTAGTGATTATATTTAACAATCATGACTTCAAAAGGTGCAGAATTGTCAGATCTGCCCAGATGTCCCTACTATGTAGTCATTAATTTGTCTAAATTGAAACCCTTAATTCCTAGCCGTGTCCCCAAGGCTATGGGCCAGCTGAAGATTTCTTTCCAGTACACAATGCGGCCGTGTCATGCCCCTGCTTAATAGACTTCACTGGGGTTTCATGGCCTCACTTGGATCTAGTCCAGCCCCCCTTCTGATGGTTTAAAAGCTGCCCCAGGTTTGCCTTGTGCCTCCTGAATCCTCCCACCTGTTCTCCCACCATGAATGATCCCTTGCATCCTCCCTCTTCTCTTCCCTCTCTGTCCTCCCCATCCCTAGAATTTTATCCACTCCCCTCATTTGTTCCCCATCCTCCATCTCCAATTTGTCTTTTCCTTTTTTTTTTTTTTTGTTAAGAGACAGAGTTTCACTTTTTCATCCTTGGTAGAGTGCTGTGACATCACAGCTCACAACAACCTCTAGCTCTTGGGTTTAGGCGATTCTCTTGGCTCAGCCTCCCGAGTAGCTGGGACTACAGGAACCTGCCACGACGCCTGGCTGTTTTTTGTTGTCGTTGTTGCAGTTTGGCCAGGGCCCGGTTCGAACCTGCCACCCTGGGTACATGGGGCCGGCGCCCTACTCACTGAGCCACAGGCGCCGCTCCAATTTGTCTTTTTCATCCACCTAATTTCTGTTAATCTCTTAGTTTTCCTCTTGGAGTCACCTTCTCTGGGGAGCGTTTGCTGCTTTCCAAGTCCTGTTCTCTGCTCTTTCATCCTCCCCTGCTCACTCCCTGACAATTCTAGTGCGACTGCCCACTTCTCCAACTAGGGTGCTTTTTGAAGGCAGGAATGCTTTCTTGTTCACTGTTACATTGCCCAGCCCTCCATGCATTGAACAAATGCATGAGTGGCTCAGAGTGCTGGAGGCATGAAATTCCTTGAAATAAATATTTACTCCAGAAGTATTTATTGTGTACTTAGTTTCTGCTATGCGCTGTGCTGAGCCCTGGGGATGCAGTGGTGAGCAAGACATTAGTGTACACAGCTATTATTTAATTAAAAAAAAAAAGTCTGTGTTGTCTGTGGTGCTTATGGAGGAGTTAGACCAGAAAGATTGAATAGGGTTAAAGAATTGCGGGAAGAACATTCTAGGCAAGAGGGAACACAAAGGAAGAGGCCTTGAGGAAGAAAGGCGACAGACATGGTCCTGAGACAGAGAAGTCTTTGAAGACTGACAGAGATGAGGAGGTAGGATCCGTGACGCACTATACAAAGATAATTCATTAAAAGCGCAAGTCCCTGTGTAAGGTACAGACCATTTGCATCCTTTATTCTGAAAATAATCCTTTTCGCCCCCTCATGCCTGTGGCTTAAATTTTCCCAATACACATATTCACCCCTTGGCCTGGACTGTGGAATTTTATTAATATCTCCCTAGAGAGTTTTCCCACCCCCTTTCTTCTATTAAAGAAAGAGATTCTGCCCATCTTGGCTGCAGAAGTAGTCACGTGGTCCAGGTCTGACCAATTATGGTATCAGTTCCTTTCATGAACAGTGATTGGTCCAAGAGGCAAGCACATGACTCAAGCAGGGCCAATGAGATTCCTTCTATGGGATGGGTCTGTCCGCTCACCAGGGAAAAGCTCATTTTCCGGCAAGGGTGAAGATGCCTGGGAGAAAATACGTCAGGAGGAGACGGACAGGCTGCCTTGATGAGAAAAGGACAGAGGAAGGGAGAAGCATGAGGACTTTTCCTTTGAATGTTTGAACCAAGCGAACAGTGAGAACCAAATGAATTTCCCTTTCCCCATCAGGCTCGTTTACCCTGGGTGTCTTATCGCCCACACCCAGGGAGTCCCAGCTCAAGCCCTCCTCTGCCTGATTCTTGTACCTCTCCCGGGTCCAGTCAGGGAAGGAGTCTGTGGCTCAGAAATTTGCCTGTGTATAAAGTTGGTGGCACAGCTGGGATCCGTTGCCCTGCCCCTGCTTCTGTCAATCATTTGAGATGTGTCACACTATTATTCTGAGGATGGCAATAGTGAGGACTTTGTGGACCAACCCCAACTTCGGATATTCTTAGTGTCTGCTCAAACCACCCCAATGGCTCACTAATGCGAAAGGAGAAATATTTCCTTAAAGCTTTCCACTTCTAGAAATAGTGAAAAAAAAAAAAAAATCACTTCTAACTACAGTTCTTGATTTTTTTCATTTTGAGAGGTACTACGATGCCTCAGTGATGTACTGATCAGTAGTTAACAACTGGCTGTCTGAGGGTAGCTCTGGCATGGTTGATATTTTTGTTTACATTAATGAGTCAGACACAAATGTAATAAGAAAGATAACTCTTGGCACTTCATTTGTTCATCCGTGACATGAGCAACTTCTTTGCTGAACTGAACACAGAAACTTTTTGACTTATGATGGATAATGTCCAGGAAAACCCATCATAAGCTTAAAATACCATAAGTCAAGTATTGTTAAGTGTATTTTTGACTTGTGTTGGTCTCTCTAGACACAAGCCAATCGTGAGTTGAGTATGCTGAATGTCTATTGCTTTTGCTTTATTGTAAAGTCAGGACAATCCTAAGTTGAGGACTGTTTGTCATGGTTTTCAACTACTAGAAGGATATTTCCTGAATTGTTTGTGCTATTCACAATATAATGACTATAGAGACATCATACTTTTAAGTTCAATCTACTTTATTAACTTTTTTACATTACATTTTTTTCTTTTTCTTTTCTTTTTCTTTTTTGAAGCAGGCACCTGCCACAACACCCAGCCTATTTTCTGTTTTTAGTCCTGCTCTTGCTCAGTTTGGTCTCAAACTCCTGAGTTCAAGCAGTCCTCCCATCTCAGCCTCCCAGAGTGCTAAGATTACAGGTGTGAGCCCATGCACCTGGCCTCCTTTATTTTTTCCTTTTGGAGACAAAGTCTCACTCTGTCGCCCTATCTAGAGTGCCTCACTGTCATAGCTCATTGCAACCTCAAACTCTTGGGCTCAAGTGATCTTCTTGCCTCAGCCTCCCAAGTAGCTGGGACCACAGGTGCTTACCACAGTGCTGGGCTAGTTTTTCTATTTTTACATCACTTTCTTAAATCTAGACAACCAAGTAAACAATTAAGCCCTGATTCGTGGCACTTGCCAGTATCTGTGATGTAACTATTTTCACTGTGGATGATTCCCAGTTACCAGTGTAATGTCATTGACTGTCCAGTGATATGGAGATAACAATTTGTGTTTCCGCCCTATAGATAAGATAGATGCAAGTAATTGGCATACTTTGTATAATTGTAAGTTCATATAATGTTCTGCTCTTCACAAGCAGCTCACAAAATTTCTGAAAATTTAATCATTGCCTCTTATGGGTGGGGATGAGCTGCACCCAGCACACTGCTGCGGATCTGTATAACTGTACTACCTGCTCGGGAGGTGTTGATCAGCAGAGGCTCTGTGCCACTGTTTGCATGGCCTCTCTTCTTCCTGGAGTGTTCTTACCATGGAGGCATCTTCTAAGAGCATCTTTCTTGTCCAAATAAAACTGGACCCTTCCTTTCTTTTCTTTCAAGCCTAACTTGGAACTTGAGGGCAAAGCACGGCATTAAGGGACAATAGGTTGTATGCTTCTGTTTCTTGCTCACCCAGGTCCATTCAGTTTAGGCCAGAGGAAAGTGATGCTACAGGAAGGATCCAGGAGTACCCATCTGTCTCTAAGCCTTGGAAAATCTTTCCATTTTTTTCTAAAATTTGTTGGGTTGGGATAGATACACCTTCCAGATAAAGGCACACATTGACAAGAACATGAGTATCAGACTGTAGCCCATCCAGGTTCAGATCTCAATTTTGTTCCTCTCTAGAGTCACCTCATCTCTGTGAGCCTTGGTTGCTATCTTCCCTATAAAAACAGGGATAATTATAACACCACTCTATTATGCAGGGATGTTGTAAAGAATATGTGGGTTTGCACACTGCTGTCGAAGCCTTTAAGAATGAGGGCAGAAGTGCTCCTTTCTTGGAAGAGAAATGAAGGGATGCCAAGGCTGCGCCACTTGGCTGCCAGGATCATTTCTGGGCTGCTGCTAGGTGCCTTCTCACTCTTCCCATTGGGTCTCTGTCTCTGTCTTTCCCTTTTGTATCCTAAACCCTCTTCTTATTAGCCAGTCCTTTGTCTATGCGCATTCCCAGTTCCTGACCCCAACTTGTTTACTTAAGTCTCTGCTCTAAATTCTCCTCCCTGGCCCTGGGATCCAGCCTTTGTCTTTCCTCATGAGCTGACCCTCTTCTGACCCTGACCCTGTGCTGATGCTCCCATCCACTTAGTCAGTGGTGGTCACTGGTAGCTCAGAGCTCAAGGCACATACTTTCTATTGGTAAATTTCCAGCCAGACTCATAGCCTTTACCATAGTTTGCGGCAATGTCATCTTTTGGGTGTGTGTTCATTAGTTCCCCATTGGACCACGAGCACCAGGAGGGTGGGAAAGTGGCCATTTTTCCTGGTCCACACCATGCAAGGTCTATGGGAAGAGCTTTGGATATTTGCTGAGAGTACTGGGAAATAGTTGCAGCTAAATTCTCATTTGGAAGAGAGAGAGTGTTATTATCCATGTTCATAGAATATCATTCATAATAGACAAAAGGTGTCAGACACCCAAGTGTCTGTCCACAGATGAATGGATACACAACATGTGGCACATCTGTACAACAGAATATTATTCAGACATAAAAAGGAATGAAATTCTGACACATGTCACAAAATGGATGAACCCTGAGGACAGTCACTAAAGGAAATATACTCATCCAGTGATGAGATGTACCTAGACTAGTCAGATTCATAGGGACATAGTAGAATGGTGGTTTCCAGGAGCTGTGGGGAGGAGGAAATGAGGAGTTAGTGTTTGGTGGGTACAGAGGTTCAGTTTTGCAAGATGAATAGATCTGGAGATGGATGGAGGTGATGGTTGTAAACAAATGTACCTAATGTCAATGAACTGTACACTTGAAATGGTTATTTTTTGTTACATATGTTTTACCACAATAATTAAATAAATATTAAAAAGTCTCTAGACTTCTCAGATCCTTTTCATGGAGAGAGAGCGATTATTTAGACAGAGGGAGATGACATAAGAGAGTGATGGTTGGGGCCAGGTGCGGTGGCTCGCGCCTGTGATCCTAGCACTCTGGGAGGCTGAGGCAGGTGGATTGCCCGGAGGTCACAGGTTTGAGACCAGCCTGAGCAGGAGTGAGACCCCATCTCTAAAAGTATCCAGGTGTTGTGGCAGGTGCCTGTAGTCCCAGGTACTTGAGAGGCTGAGACAAGAGAATTGTTTGAGCCCAGGAGTTTGAGGTTGCTGCAAGCTGTGACGCCACAGCACTCTACCAAGGGTGACATAGTGAGACTCTGTCTCAAAAAAAAAAAAAAGAGTGATGATTATGATGATGGTGTCAGGATAGGTACAATAAATTGTGCTCCTAAGGTGATGCGGGTTTCATTCCAAGTGTTGCTCATGCACGATCATTTTACAGTCCACCTCTGAGGAGAATATTATTACTTCCATCTTATGAATGTGGAGACAAAGGCTCAGAAAGATTAAGTGACTTGCCTGAAACTACACAGTTTAAACCCAAGGCTAGTGGACACACTCTTAACACCTCATCTCTACCTCTTTACCTTACTTATGAGGGAAAACTTGCCAAGTGGGAAGGTGCAGGACCCTTTGACTGACAATCTCCTGCTCAATTCCTTCCCAGAGTTGCCTTCCAGCCACCAGGGTGCAAAACCCCCTGCTCCCTCTGGCGCATCTCCCCTTCCCAGATCTACACTACCATTCCCAACACTGTACTAAGACCGAGTTGTCAAACAGAAGACAGAAAGAAAAAAGCAATTTCTTCCATTTATTGGCTCAATCCTATGCAGTCAATACTGTTAACAGTAAATCGAATATCAAGACTGCATTGGCCCAGGAAAAGGCCAAGGAGAAAAAAGAATCCAAAGCAGAATCAAAAAAGTAGAGACTAAAGTTCAGCCGCAGGCATAAATCACACCTGGAGAACGGAGCCTGCAGTGGTGTGGAAGCATGAACTAAGGCCTCCTGCTTTTGGTTTTCAACTTTCTAGGACACCTGTTCCTGGTAGATCCAGGGGCCAAGAGGTCAATCAGAGGAAGGGCTGTGGATTTCTGATTTGAGGTTCTTCTGGATAAATGGTGAAGTGGGTAGCTGCAGAAAATAGCTTTTGAGGAAAGCCCCCTTCACTTTCCATTTCTTCTTGTGTACATACCTTTTAAAATTCCCCCGTGCTGTATGCTGGCTCCAAACCACAGAGACGGCATGGACTCTAAAAAAATATTCAGGCACATCTGAGCCACATTGTTGATTGTACTGTAGCCTCCTTTCATCAATGCAGCCATGTAACAGATATTTATTAAGCACCCACTGTGTGCCAGGCATTGTTCTAAGACCTTAGGGATTCAGCAATTTAGCTGTGAACAAAAGAGACACACGTTCCTGACTTCACTGAAGCTACATTCTAGTGAGTGGAAGAAGATGAAAAGATAATTAAGATTTTTATAGTATGTTGGAGGATAATAGATGCTAAGAGGAAAAACAAAGAAGGTCAGAGGGATGTGGAGTGTTGTGGGGGTGGAATCAAGTTTGACCAAGGGAAAGAGACATTGAGCAAAGATTTAACATAGGAAAGGATGTGAGTGTGGGGCGGTGCAGAGAGCAGAAATGTCAGGTGTAGGACATGTGGGGATGTTTGAGAGTGATGAGGTATGTCTGGAGGGGGCAAGAGGAGATGCTGGCAGATGGTGGAGTCAATGTTGAAAAGGTGACCAAGGACCAGATCACGGTGGGCCTCTGGGCAGGTGTAGGCACTCTGGTTTTCCTCTGGGTGAGGTGGGGATCATTGGTAACTGGGAAGGGACCTAATCTATTGTGTTTTAATAGGGACTTCTTATTTCTCCATTCCTCATCCCCACAATTGAGTAGTTAAGATTATGAAAAAAAAAAAAACAAAACAGATGGATTGATGTGCCCATTCGTGCACCCCTGAGAATCCATCCTTGGCGCATGATCAGTGCTCAGACAAATTGCTTGGCCACAGGAGGAGGCCACAGGCCTTGTTGCTTCTGGTTGGATGCTCACCAGAGTTAATGGCCTTTCCATAGGAGATTAGCTGCGATGGGTGTGGCAAGTAAAGGGAAACTTTTTCTTTTATTTCTTTGTTTCTCTTCCCCCCCCCTTTATTTTTTGTGAAACAGGGTCTCACTCTGTTTAGGTCAGAGTGCCATGGCATCAGCCTACCTGACAGCAAATTCAAACTCCTGGGCTCAAATAATCCTCTTGCCTCAGCCTCAGGAGCAGCTGCAACTACAGGTGTCCACCGCAATACTGGGCTAGTTTTTTTTTTTTAATTTTTTTTCAGAGATGGAGTCATGCTATGTTGCTCAGGTTGGTTTTGAACTCCTGCCCTCATGTGATCCTCCTGCCTTGGTTTCCCAAAGTACTATGCTTAGGATTGCACTGCACCTGGTTGGCATTTTTTCATTTTTAATGGTTTTTTTTTTAAAAAAGTGTGTTGAAGGGGTGGATAAAGAATGGGAGCTCTATTTTGAGTTCTGTGGCCATGGGTTGGCCACTTGTGATTTTGAGCATTCATTCACTCATATTGATAACAGGGTAAAACTACTACCTGCTCATGAGGTTCTTGGGGAGAATAATCACATATATGGAACACCTTGTGCCTGGGGCATAGGAGTTACTCAATAGGTGATAAATGTAGCTCTCAGGGGTTCATATAAGGTTTGAAAGGAGAGAAGTGATAGGAAGAGAACTGGGCTTTAGAAAGAGCCCATGAGATTGCCCATGCTGGTCTCCAGCTATTGCTGAGCGGGTCCAGCCCCTTCTTCCTCCCTGGGAAGCAAGGGGCCAGCTGACCATTTCTTCTCCCCCACACTCCTTTACCCAAGCCTGCTTCTCTCTCCCTTCCTGGGGAAAACTAACCGCCTGCCTAGCAGGCCTCCCAGCAACCAAAGGACTTCCTGAGATTGAGGGAAGAAGCACGATCACTCAGTGGAACTCAATAGAATCTTCGTCCAGGCAAATTTCAGGGACTTGTTAAGAAGGGGCCTGAGGACTCATATCCCATGCAGTGTGGGGACCTCTTGCACAGCACCCAGAGTTATCAGGCCCTGGAAATGGACTTCTGTTGCTTTCACTTCTTTAGCAACTGCTCCCCTTCGTGGTAACAGCATCCCTATTTCCTTAAAGAGCTGAGATAGGGAACTGATAGGCCCTGCTCGATAAGGAATCTTTTTTTTTTCTATTAACTGGTTTTTATTTATTTATTATGTTTTTTTTGGGGGGGGTTTACAATGTACTGATTTTATATACAATTTGGAGTGCTTACATCAAACTGGTTAACATAGCCTTCACCTCACTTTCTTAATTATTGTGTTAAGACGTTTGTACTCTACACTTAATAGATTTGACAGGCACCCTTGCAATATGCACCATAGGTTGATAAGGAGTCTTAAGACCAAACAAAGGTGTTTGAAAAAACCCGAGGCAGTGGAGAAGCCAGCACAAACCAGTTAGCATCAGGATGGCCGCAAGAAACAACCTCGGGCTACCCTCCTTGCTAATTACACCTGCTTATACCGTATTAGCATACTAAAAGAAACTTCCCCTGTGACAGTTTACAAATGCCATGGCAACCCCCAGAAAGTTACCCTATATGGTTTAAAAAAAGGAGGAACCCTCAGTTCCAGGAGCTCTCCACCTCTTTCCCAGAAATCTTATGAATAATCTTCCCGCTGCTTAACTTAAAATTAAATAGAAGGTATAAAATAAGACCCTGGAAACTCACAAAGTATCACTCTCTGTTGCTCTAAGAGATAGCTCTACTCTGTCTATGAGGCAGCCTCCCTTTTTTCTTTGCTTACTTTAGTAAATTTGCTTTTGCCTTACTCTGTTGGCTCACTTTCAAATTCTTTCCTGTGCAAAGCCAAGAATTCACTTGGCTTTCAGGGTGGATCTGTGTTTTGGGGCCTACTTGCCTCTACCAGAGCCATTCTCTGCCATACCTATCCTGCTAGCATGAGTGTGGTGGACTCCTCCACCCTCATCTGTGAAGGTAGGTATGGCCCCTGAACCAAGCCTGAGCCAATCAGAGCATTCCTGCCCTCTGCCTACAGTGATTGGTTCAGTGATGGGACATAAGACCCAATCTAGCCAATAAGATCCAGCCCTGGGATTTTGATTTAGGTTGATGATGTGTATCAGTCAGAACCTACTGGGATATGCTACAATAACAAACAGCCCCTAAATCTTGGTTAGGGTGACTCAAGTCTTAATGGTGCAAAACAAGAAATGTTTATTTCTTGCTTATGCTTCAGATCCACTGCAGGCTGGTGAGGGCACTGCTCCATGTCTTCATTGTTCAAGAACTCAGGCTGATCATGACTCCAGTATCTGGAATATCATAACTACCTTAGCAGGGGGAAGAGAGCATGGAATCAGATGAATCTGACTTCAAATCTTGGCTTTGATAGTTAAAGGAAGGGACTTGCCTGACCTGCCCAGTACATAATCACTTAGCATATTAATTTTTTCCTTGTCCAATTTCTCCAACCCTTATTCATTGTATATCCAAACTGGATTTTCAAGAAGGCCAGATCAAACATCTGCCTCTCTTTGGTTCCTTTTTAGACCCATCTCATCATCAACACCTCTCTGTTACCTTGGCACAGAGGAAAGCACAAAGTAGGGGCTATGTTCCTATAGCAAAGTCCTATAGCACTTAGGAGGTGTAATTCTCTGCGCCACCCGAGGTGCTTTTCAGTGTCAGGCATAATAGTGGATGTTATTCTTTGCCCATCTATAATGCTCAGCCCACTGCCAAACACACAGCGTGTTCTTTTTCTGTTACACCTTCTCACTCTCCCTCAGTGTTTCCAGCAGTATATCTCTGGGAAGTTATCCCCGAAGACACTTCCTCCAGGCCCCCAGCCTCTTGCACTTTGGGGCCTGGAGTTTGCAACCTGGAGCTGCTGCTAGGGTTCAGTTTGCTCAAACAGGTGGGGTGGGGCTAGGAGGCCTCGAAGGGGTGGCTGAGGGCTGCTCCTCATGTGGGGGCCTCAGGGGTCAGCAGCAGCCACTTGGCTTATGCATTTCCTCCCAGGGCCCCAGACAAAGAGGGAGTCTTTGGCAATGCAGTTACCTTGGCAACTCTTTGTGCTGGAGAGTGGGAGAGAGGGGGAGGGAGGCAGCTAAGGGAAGGAGGGGTGCTGGGGGAGGGGGAGAAGGAGGAAGGAGCTGGAGGAGAAATCCACCTTTAAGAGGAGGGTGGGATGGCTTTGCTTCTGGGAAGAGTGAAGGAAGTTGTCCCCATGGTGCAGGATGGAGGCTGGTCTGGGTGGGACACCCTGCCTCTCCTTCTTCCCCTCTCTAGAAATTCTTCCAGCAGTTTTAAGACCACCCAGAGAACTGTCTTCAAGTCCTAGCTCTTCTTTTAACTTGCCGTGCAACCTTGTACAAGTTATCTTCCCTTTCTGAACCTCCATCTTCTTTACTATAAAATGGGGGTGGATAAGGCTCCACAAGGAGGCTGTGAATATTAGACGAGCATTTTAGGTAATCGTGTCAGATTGTTCTGGGCCCCTGCCTGGGCTTAGGGCAGTGACTATCCCACCTCAGTCAGTTTCTTTGTAATTATTGGGGAACTAAGTAGCTGCTCCTGGTAGCTATGGTTACTGACGCTCCTGCCAGATTCTTGACAGTGGGATGGGCAGCATGTGGACATCTTTGGGCTCAGAGTGTTGTGGCCCATCATGGTGCAGGTGAGGACATTAATACCTGGGGAAAGAGATGAGGAGAGATTGAGGAGAGGTGACCAGCAGGTCGCCCAGCCCTCTGGAGTTCAGTGTTCCTGGCGCCTCTGGATCCCGGGAGTGCACCTCCCACACTGACTTTCTAGGGCTGCCGAGATACAGGAAGGTGGGCAGAGAGGTCTGAGCAGGAGATGTGCCAGGGTAGGGTTGGCTTCCTGACAGCAGGAATTGCAGACATGTGGGACCCCTCTGCTGGGGTGGGTGGCTTCAGGGTCACAGGCAGTTCCTCTGCAGTCTGAGAAGCCCCACCCCGTCACTCACTGAGGCCGGGGCCCTTCTGCCACTGTCTGGAGGATGTGGTCACAGCATAGGAATGTGCTCTCTGCTGTACATTGGCAGGTGTTTCATCGGTGTGGTGTGAGAGAGGTGTGGCTTTCCCAGTGATTTCTTAGACTCTATGCAACCACGGGAAATGAGCACGCAGAGTCTTCACACTCACTGGGACCTCACTCAGCTCGTCCAGCTATTTGTCTATCCATCTTTCCCTTGTCTGGAGGAGCTGACCTGTCTTTGGGTAGACAGGCTCCCAGCACTGTGCTGGGAAAGCACTGTTGGGTTCCAACCCCAGAAAGTTTCTGCTTGCGGGCAGACATACCTTTTAACACCTAACCACTTCCCATGGGCATTATCTGGGGACAGGAGAAAACAGGGAGTGGTCCTGGTGTTCAGAAGGCTGGAGAAGTGAGGGAGGACTGACTGGAGGAGGTGGCATACTTCTTGGATACAGGAAGGAAAACGCTAAGTGTCAGGGCCAGGCACTTCCAAGACACTCCTCAATCTTGACAGTAACTTGGTGAAGTGGACATTGATTATCCGCATTTTATGGATGAGCCAAGTGAGGATCAGGGAGGTCAGGGCCTGATTCAGATGACCCAGAGGCTACAGAAGCCAGGTTTGAAGGTGAGTCTATTTGTTCTAGACCTGGGGCTTGTTTCATTTTGCCTTGCTGCAGTCCAAGGTGAGTGTGTCCAGGTGGAAGGGAGAGAGTCATGTTGGGGGTCCAGGAGAAGTGTGGCTAAGGAGAGTTGAGGGGGCACTAGTAGAGCCATTCTAGCTGGGAAGGAGACAGCAGAGAGGTTTGTATTTAATGCTCTAGGAAGTATGACTATGCCACTCCTTCTGTATAAAACCTTCTATGTCTCCCTAGTATCCTTGCAAAAATCATAAATTCTCACCAGGGCCTTCAAGGCCCTCCTTGGCCCTGCTCACCTCAGCAACCTTATCTATCACTGTGCTGTCACATCCTCACCTCGGCCCTGACAGTCTCTCAGTTTCATTCTGGGACATTTGCCTCACAAAGTCCTATCTGGAACAGTCTGTCCTCCTCATGTGCACGACTTGCTTTCACATATTTTTCTCATCTCAATTTAAATGTCACCTCCTCCAGGAAGACTTCCTTGATTTCTCAGGCGAGTAAGGTGCTTCTCTGAGCGCTCACAGTCCCCTTGGCTTTCCCATTGCTCTGTTCTAATTATCCATTTAGTATCTGTCCCCCAGCCCTGCAACTCCCACCCCCCCTTAGACTGTGAGCCCCGTGAGGGACAAGAACCTGTCTGTTTATTAATGAATTCTTAGTGCCAAGAATGGATGGCACATGGACAAATGCCCAGCGGATTTTTTTTTTTTTTTTTTTTTAATACATTCACCAATAAAGACTGAATGAGGTGAGAAACCAGTGAAACTTTCGGTAGAAAGAGTAAATTGACAGAAATTTCCTGGTGGTAGGGCAGGGTGGGGCAGAGGTAATTTTGAATCACCTCCACTGAACTTCAAGCCCCCAAAGCTCCCTCCATTCCGTTCCACCTCCTGTCCTTTGCATGGAACCCAGTGGCCAGGTGGGGAGGGGGCTTGGCTGGGGCTCTGAAGAAATCCCTGCCTTACTCTTATCTCCCATCCTGTACCTGTGGGCTGGGACTCTGGGTGCCTGGGAAGCAACACCCCTGTCCTGTAGCCTGCTGGGGGCGATTTCTGGGGGAAGATCTTGATGGAATCTATATAAGGAATTAGCAAACACAAAGTGCTCTTTTGCAAATGGGCAGCTCTCTTTCCCAGGGCTTTGTGACAACCAGGATGACCACAAGTTGTTGAGCATCTGCTGTGTACACTTCCCATGAAGTTTCTGTTCTTTCCTCCACCCTGTGTGGTTGGTAATTTTATTCACTCTACTTGGTGAGCAGAGGGAGTTGGAACTCAGGGAGGAGAAGAGAAGTGCTGAGGTCACCCACTGAGAAGGCTGGAAATCTTCATGTCCAGGTCTGTCCCATTTGGAATCTCCTACGTGGAGAGTGGCCACCTGAGCCAGATGCAACACTTTAGGCAAAGGGCTCTACCTGGCTGAGCCTTAGCTTCCTCATCTGTAGAATGGGCACAATACTAGTATTTGGTTGCAAAGAGTTAATAGTAGAGAAAATGTTTAACACATTTGGCACAGAACTTCACCCACAGCTCAGTAGTGTTAGCAATTCAGATGAATTAAACCAGTCCCATTAGGTGCCTGCTAGCTACTGGGGCTGCAGCAGGGGAGCAGGGCAGACCCCACCCAGCCTCGTGTCCTTCCCTTGTGCTATTGCCATGCTACAGGACACCAGGCATTAATCCCTGAGCCTTGAGCTGCTATGTGTACGGTTGAACAATTAAGTTTGGGAACTCATCCTAGAAAAAGTGCTACATATCTCATTGCTGAGTATCACAATGGTCACCTGTGAAGTGCTCCTCTTGACCGTCTGGTGACTAGTGATACTCGGTAATAAAGTATGAAGCACTTTTTCTAGGATGACTTTGTGAACTTAATTGTCAGACCTCGTACATTCACCTAAGCCACAAACATCCATGGAGTACCAACCATGTGGTAGGCCAGGCAAGAGGAGTAGGTGGAAGAGAGGCAGAAAGGCTCCCAGGAGTGCCTGATGGGATTGTGAACTGGGAGAGAGAGCATCAGGAAGAACCTTCAGGAGTCCACCAGGGAAGGGAGGTCTACCCAGGTGCAGCACACAGCACGTGCAAAGGCCCAGAGACAGTCACCTGGCAGACTCACATTAGACTTAGTGGTGGTTGTACTTGTCTGTTACATTTAGCCATTTCTTCCCTAATCTCTGCAGGTAGGGTGACAGCTTGTGACCTTGATCCTCCTTAAATTCTTTATACATATTCTCTCATTTAATCAGTTTTCATGACAACCCTGTTACTCCTGTTATTGATATGTATGTGTAGAGATAGACAGTGACTGTCTTTATTTTACAGAAGTAGAGAGGGGAAGCTCTGTGCCCAAAGTCACCTAGTTAGAGAGCTGTCAGGTTTACAACCCTTCCCAAATCCTGCGGATCCCCACTTAAATGTGAATTTCAAATAAGCAATGAGTGATCAAAAAAAAAAAAAAAGAATAGGTATATTTCCTGAGACATACTTATGCTAAAAAAATTATTTGCTACCCCATCTTTGAAACCCTACCCAGTTTTTGAACCTCATTTTTTTTTCTGTTTTCTCCACATCCGGGAAAATGAAGGTAATTAATTGTAATTATCACTTGGATTTCTTGAGGGCCTTATAGGCACCAGGCTGTCTGCTAAGCTCTTTAACAAATGAAGTATACCAGCCAGTGAAGGGCAGTTCTACAAATGGCCACGAAGTGTCACTCTCAGCCCACAGTACCCGGCGGGGGCGACCGGGCGCGCGCAGCCCATTCATCACCGCGCAGTCGCGGCGCGCAGACAATGCGGGGAGCGGCCCTTGCCCGCGCCCGCGCGGCTGTCTGTACAAAGGATGCGCTGTTAACACGTGTACAGTAATGGGCTCTCTTACGGCCTCTTCCCGGGCCGCCCGCTCCCAGCCTGACGGATGGCCCGAGCCATCCATCTAAGTCATGTCATGGCTGACGCGCTCCCTCCTCTGTCCAGTCTGACTAACGGGACTAGCCTTGGCCATGTGACCTGCACCCCACTTGGGCAGCCCTTATCACCTCTCATTCTGAAGAAGGAAGATCCTGCGGGGTGAGCACCTACTGCGTGGTAGGCCCCAGATGCTGCAGCCTTCGCTGTCAGCCCATTTTGCAGAGGACAAAACTGAGGCTTGGAGCCTGGGTCTTTATCCTAGGAAACTTTATCCGGTTCCAGAGCTGGATTTTTTTCCTTACAGCTTTATTGAGATTATAATTCTCAGACTATAAAATTCACACATTTAAAGTGTACACCTCAGTGATTTTTAGTTTTTGCAGAGTTCCACAATCATCAGCAAATCCAGTTTTAAAACATTTAAGTCAGGTCCCCTCTCTCCCCCAAACTCCCATTTGTTAATAATCATTCTCAATTCCTCTACTCACCCTCTCCTCCCCCCTCAAGCCTAGGAAAATCTATTCTCTGTCTCTCTCGATTTGCCTATTCTGGCCATTTTGTATAATTGGAATCAAATAATATGTGACTTTGTGACTGGCTGCTCTCACTTAGAGTCATGTTCTCAAGGTTTACCCATGTTGTGACAGGTGTCAGTAATTTCTTCCCTATGACTGCAGAATAATGTTCGGTGGTGTGGGTAGACCACATTTTGTTTACTCATTCACTTGTTGATTGTTTCCCCTTTTGGGCTACTATGAATGATGCTGGGGAAAGTTTCTACCTGGACGTTTATCTTCAATTCCCTTGGAGTGCCATTGCTGGGTCATATGGTAACATTACGTTTCATCCTTTGAGGAACCACCAGACTGTTTGCAGACGGTTCAGATTTCTGTACAGCCATTCATGGTGCTTCTTTAGAGCAATGTCTATTCATATCCTTTGCCCATTAAAAAAAATTAGGTTATTTGTTTTTTTATTGTTGAGTTGTAAGAGTTCTTTATATAATTCAGATGCAAATCTCTGATACAGGACTTGCAAATATTTTTTCCCATTCTGTGGGTTGTCTTTTTCTTTATAGCATTGTTTGTAGCACAAAAGTTTTTAATGTGAGTGGAAGGCTGTGTATCTTTTCCTTTCAATGTTGTCTTTAAGAACCAAACTCTGTGGGGGGCTTCAAAGTCTGTGCTCCTTTTGCTGCATTGAAGTGAGGGGTATTTGACCCCCATGGGGATTGTGGAGGGAGCTGATCAGAGTTTGGTGGTGACTTCAGGCTAGTTGGGGTACAGAGCTGTGGGGAAGAACAATGATACTGGAATAAAGAAATGTGGGTTCCAATCTGACTGTTACTGTCTTTGGTGACTTGGGTCCGTCATTTGCTGTTTTCCCACTCCTACCCTTAGGGTTGCTGTGAGATTAGGTGAGGGATTCTGAACACATGGAGAACACTTGATAAACACAGCTCTGATGACAGTAGCCTGTAAGGTCCCCAGGGAGGGCCTTCACCTCTCCACACCCTCAGTGCGGGATTAGGACACATGGCTGAGAGTTCCTCAGCCTTCCTGCTCAGATGAACTTTTTTCTGAAGCCTGAGCTCAAAGAAACTCCTGGAAACTGTGAGGGCTTCAGAGTGAACCAGAAGGAATCGGCAGCTGTCAGGCAGAGGGAGGCAGTGGCGTGGGTTTGCCCTTCGGCTCCTCCAGGTCTATCCTGGCTCCATAGCAGTTCTGTCTGACGAGGATTCTCTGAGGGAGTTTAGGGGTGGGTGATGACCCTAGCTAGGTAAAAGCACCTGAAAGAGAGGTGTCATCACCCACGAAGCAATCAATGGAGGCTCAGAGAGGTGAAGCCTCTTGACTAAGGTCACACCTGTCTGCCCCCGAAAAGCAGTGCTAAGAAGAGCTCTCGCCTCTGGCCTGAGAATCTTCAGGCACCATCTTGGGGCATGCTGGGGCCAGTTGGCCTTCTCTTGGGGGCTCAGGACCTCAGGAAAGCCCTACCCACAATGCACATGTCCTGTTCCCCATCGGGTTACAGGCCTTTGGAGCTACAGAGACTTGGACTGGAATCTGGCTGTGCACTCTGAACCTCAGTCTCTTCATCTTTCCAATGGGTTTCTTATTATTTCTGCCTCCATGGTTGCTGTGAAGATTAAATGAGACCTGAGCTTAGTACCAGCTTGGTACCGACCTGGCCCTCTGTGAGTGCATGGTAATTACAACTATTACTATGATTATTAATAATTCAGACAAGAGCTTTGCAATATACACTGGAATGACTCGGGGTGGTGGTGGTGTTCATTCCCTCCTCCCCCTGCAGGCACGGACCTCAGAGCTGGTATCTTCAGGGCAGCGGGCTACTGAGCATGACGCCGAGGGTGCTACAGGCTGGTGGGTGGAGATGGAGAAAATTGATTCTGACCTGGAAGGCCGCAGGTGGCAGGGCGATTACCGAGCACGGAGCTGCCGGAGATGAGAAGACCCCAGGTCATGGCACTGCTGATCCCGCGCTGCCAAGAGATCAGTCTTGCCAGCCAGGCCTCCTGTTCAGAGCCTGGGCTGTGCTGCAGGGGCACCCTGAGGGGAGGCTTAGCCCCATCTGCCAGTCCAGACTGCAGACAGACAGGCCCACGGCCTCCACGTCTCATCCGTGCTCCCTCCTACCTCTCCAGCATCTTTCTGGGCCTTTCTTTTCCTCGTGAAGGCTCGTCTCTGTGTTCTCATGCTCACAGGGGCCTGACTCCCAGCAGGTGCTCAGTTAATACCTTTGAGACTCAGCCCACTAGCCCCCCCGGAGCTGGGGTTGTCCTTGGTGGGAGGAGCACTTCTAGCATCCAGGGCTGTGCGTGGAGCAACAAGCTGGCCACATGCTGTCTGCTGTGTCTGCAGCTTCGTGTGGAGACACCATGGACACTGTGCGGTGCTGGGGTCAGGGCAGGCTCTGGGTCGAATCTGTCTCCACAGCTTCCTTAAACTGGATGAAATGAGCAAGGGACTTGGCCTCAGTTCCCACTCCATGAGATGGGGATAAGAGGAGCACTTGCTTTTTGGTGTTCTCCCCAGGATTCAGGAGGTTGATACAACCCAGGGGGCTGGAAGAGTGTCCTGCCCGCAGAGGGAGCTCAGTCATGACCAGAGAGGGGGACAGTGACTAGTCAGTGTTGATGAAGGAGGAGGAAGGAAGGGAGAGCGCACTCTGGAAGGAGAGTCATAATCTGGTTCCATCTCGCTTGGGTGATTTTTTTGTTCTCGTGCCTCAGTTTCCATATTGGTTAGAAGGAGGTAAATGAAATTCCGGACCATCAGCGGTCTGTGCGCAGGTGGGTTTCAACACTCAGCTGCGCATTGGGGGACATTATGAGACCACAGGAGACAGTGGAGTCGCTCAAGCCCATGGGCAAGGGCTGCTTGGTGACATCACCCCTTGGTCTCGTCCCCCTTGGTAATGGGGGTTGAGAAAGAGTAGACAGTACTTACTGACCGCCTTCCTGAGCCAATGGCCCTGTATTTGTTAACTCTGGTGTTGTACTCGCTGACTTTACACAGTTGGAAGAGTAATGAGCCCATTTTCCAGCTGAGGAAACTGAGGTTGTACAGCCGGGAAGTGGTGGACTGTCCCAGAACCCTGCTGTGGGATGTCCGAGTCCAGCATCTTTATGCGAGCCTGTGTATGTCCACCCCATTGCATACTCTGTGCCTCCTTTTGAGAATCATAGCCCAGTCTCACGAGCAGTTGCAAAGCCCCAAAGGGCGGGATAGGAAAGGCTTTCAGAGAGGCCAAAGGTGAGCTTGGCCTTGTCTGCCCCTCTGAAGTTTGGTAATTCACAGACAGGGTGCACATCTGTGAAACCTTAGACTGTCCCCGTCTTGGTTCCTCGTACACACTGGGCACTTGGGGGAATGTTGACTGGACATTGGTCAATGGATGTTTGAGTCTCTCTCCTCTCTGCAGTATCTAGCTGAGTGTCCTGCGTGCAGTAGGTACTCACTATGCAGTAAAACTGTCCCGTTTTAGAGCAAGAGGAACCTTTTGAAGTTCTATTTGTAACTCATACCATTTTATAGATGGGAACACGGAGGTCAGGATGGGGTCATGACCTACTAAGAGCACATGATGACCCCACGCAGAGCCAGGCTGCGTGGGGCCTGGCCTTCCATCTTCTCAACATGACGGCAGTGGTTGGTGTCTGCACTGCGAGGCCCTGCCCCTGCGTTTCCCACCCTGGAGCGGGAAGGGGCAAAATGTTTCATGCTGGAGAGAGGGTTCAGGTGACTATAAATCCTCCTGGCTTCAGAGTTAAAATGATGCCCATGACCAAGTGACAATGGATAATGAGCCTTCTCCACTTTAGCAACTGTTTGCTCTTGGGTGAATGCTGGTGACCAGTGCAAGTGGCACTACTCAGGGGTTGGTGGCCTGCCTGGGGAATGCCACTGGGGCTGAGGCCCAAGCAGCACCCTCACCCCATGTCCTTCACTCTCAGCTGGGGCCGACGTGCCTGGGTGCTCAGCCACAGCATGCCTGGGGCCTTGGTACAGGTGGCTTTGACCTTGACAAGTGTCTGCTTTGTTGAGTCCAGGCTGGAGAGATCCTGGATGTCTGGGAAGGATTTGTCCTCATGGAGAGTTTTTACTTCAGAAGCTTGTCCTAACCAGAAGTTTGAGACAAATTTGGATTAGAATGTGGCTCAATCTTCCCTAGCTGGGTCACTTGGGGAAGTGACTTTGTTCCTCTGTAAAATAAGACAAGTCAGTCTCTCTTTCCCAGTGTTCTTTGGAGGATAAGATGACTCAAAAGTGTGGCTAGTATCGAGCACCTACTATGTGCCAGGTCTGTGGCCATTCTGGAGGAGGAGATGGGGAAGGGTCCCCGTTGTCTCCTCTGATATCCTCAGGGTAGCTCCAGGGGGCAGGAGTTATGTCTCCATTTTACAGATGAGAAGCCTGAGGCTCAGAGATGTTAAATGATGGAGTTCAGGCTGCTGAGGAGTTGGTGGCATTTGATTATAAAGCTCGGCGTCCACGTGTCATTGCTATGGAAAGTCTGCAGGAGTCTGCAGACGTCAGATGGGTGTCCCCATCTGTGTGACTAATCTGGCAGCATTCCTTTACCCTGACTTCCTGCTTCGCCTCTTCCATCTTCCAAAAGAATCCCAGCCTTTCAGAGTCTAGTATTAGCTGAGAGCCCTGAAGGACTCCTAGTCCAGAATGAGAGACACAAGGACAGACAGACAAAGACAAAGCTCATCTTTGCTTGGTATTGGTCACTCAGACATATTAATGTTGCTTAGTTGAAGAAAGGGGTTCTGTCCCTCTGGGGAATTGAGGGGAGTGGAGTGTGGGGATTGGGCTCTGGTTCTGTTGAGCTGAGAATTCCTCCTATGCCAGGTCCTGGGCCAGCACAGGCAGACACAGTGCTGCCCTTGACTCTCTCCGAGTGAGACAGGCCTTGTCTGATAGCACCCAGTCCCATTGACTCTGTGGCTTATACCACAGATATATATTCTCTCACTGTTCTGGAGGTTTGAGGCTGAAACCAAGAAGTTGGCCTGTTGGGTGGCCTCAGGTGTCCCTTAGCTTGTAAAAGGCATTCTCCTTGCGTCTTTGTGTCATCTTTCCTCTACGCTGGTTTGTGTCCAAATTTCCCTTCTGAATAAGGACGTGATCACTTTGGATTGGATCATCTAGATAGTCTCTATTTCCAAATAAGCTGCCATTGGCAGGTCCTGGGGATTAGGACCTTGACATCGTTTTGAGTGAGATACGACTTAACCCACAATAGGGCTGTAATGAAACCAATATCCTGCAGTGTTTTCTGAGCACCACCTGTACCCCTTGCTCTTGGTGTGCTCAGTGGCAAGGGGAGGCAGGTGTGTCATGCGGACTCACTGTGCTGGCCCTGGGTATTCCTAGATGCAAAGGCAGCCATTCCTGTCCTCACCGTGGCCCAGGCACGCTGAGGGGCAGAGACAGAGGAACAGCAGCTAGAGGTGGAGACTGCAGTGGGGGTGTGGACTGAGGGTCGTGGCATGTGAACTACGTCCCCAGCTTGCAGAGGACCACACCAGGAAGTGGTCCTAGAGAGGAAAGTGATGCTGATGGTGACGGCACGGAAGCCCAAGGAGCAGTTAGCAACTGAACCACTAAGACATTCTCTACAGTAAACAGGAGACACAGATTGATGAGCTAAAGCGTTGCACAAACAATGTTTGTTTTGTTTGGAGAAGGAAATCTGTGTTTTCAGAGCTCAGCTTGTCTCCATCCCTCATTGTGCAGGGGCAGAATCAGAGGTTCTGACTAGAGAAATGACTCTGTCAGGGTCACCCAGCCAGCAAGGATTAGGGGCAGCTCTTGAAGGTGGTTCATCTTTCTTTGGAGTATTTAGAGCACCTGGCCCAGTCTGTAGTTATAAAAATGCTTATTCAAAACACAACAGTCATTACTGATGATAATAGAAGCCATTTACTGGTTTTGCTCATCTGAATCTCTAGAGGTTAGTAAATTTGCAGTCAATTTTCAGGGATTTCAAATTGAATTTCTATGTAAGTTCTATTGAGATACATAGAAATGATTCTTAGTTCCCATGTTTATCCTATAAAGTGCTGGGCTGAATATTCATTCATTGAGCAGAGCGTTTGTTGAACACCTACTGTGTGTCAAGCCCTGAGATGAGGCCTTAGGAATCCAGAGCTTTAAAACAGAAAATCTCTCTCAAAATCCAAAAATACTCTTGCTGCCTCAGCCTCATGGAACTCCACGTTTAACAAGGAAGACAGCCCCGTAGATGGATCCTTGGAATACAGGTAGCAGCATGGAGAGAGGACTGGTCAATGGGTACACACATATAGTTCAATAGAAAGATAAGTTCTAGTGTTCGATAGCACAGTAGAGTAACTATAGTAAGCCATAATTCATCGCCTATCTCCAAATAGATAGAAGGGAAGATTTGAAATGTTCCCAACACAAAGAAATGATAAATGTTTAGGTGACGGATATTCTCATTACCTTGATTTGATCATTACACATTGTATGCATGTACCAAAATATCACACGTACCCTACAAATAAATATAATGGTTACATATCATTGAGGAAAAGAAAACAAAAAAGGAATCTAGGAAGCATGGTTGGCGCAAGCCCAGGGGACTGCAGAGGACTGGGAGAAGTATCAGACCAGCCTAGGAAGCAGGAATAGCTTTCTGAAAGAGGTGATGCCTAAGCTGAGAAGGTGTTCAGAGAGAAGTGGGAATTCACGGCATGGAAGAGAGGACGAGGTGGGCATTCCAGGTGGGTGGAATGGGCTTGTCAAAGGCTGAAAAATATCAGGTTTGGATTTATTTATGTATTAATATATCAGATTTTATATAATAGAAACGTACTAAGTTTACTTGGCCATGAGGCAAAAAAGTGTGAGGAATAGAGGGGGGAGACATTAGCAAAAGGTTTAGAAGTCATAGGAAGAGCTTGGGCTTTCATCTAAAAGGTAATAGGGAGCTATGGAAAGATTTAGAGCAGAAGAGTGACCCAGTCATATTTGCCTTTTGTGAAAGATCCCTCTGGCTGCCACAAGGGGGAGGAAATGGGAGCAGAAGCAGAGGCCAGTGAGAAGATGACTGTAGTTGTCCAAGTTCCATAGTTTTAGTATTAATAATACGTATTATAATACAACATATAATTTACTGTGCACAGGACACTGTTCTAAGCACCTTACATGTTTTAGCTCATTCATCCCTATGTGCTAAAGTGCATATAAGACTCTTAACCTGGGGCCTGGTATATGGTAATTACCCAGCAAATTGTCTGCACAGCACTAGTAATCTCTATACACTATTTGTTTTATTTTGCATATGAGGATTGAGGTTCAGAGTGTTTAATTAACTTGCCATATTGAATGCTGTGATGCACAGTTCAGATTTACCTAATGGAAGAAAGGATTTATATCTTAATTGCTGGGAATGCTGTCATCTTTGGGGCTGCCCCAGCTCATAAAAACTGTGTAATCTAAGCTCACTACCTTCTGGGGTCAGCCCACATCCTGTGACGGATAGACACAGGAGAATAATAGCCAAGCCCCTCATCCCAAATTGGCTCAGCTCTGAGGGCAATCCCAGCTCCACTGAGATGTTTTCTGGCCCTTCACTCTGGCTCAACTTCTCCCTTTGCCCAATTCTGCTTCTTTCTCCCCTCTTCCACAGGTGTTGATTCAAGAAGCACTTTCTACTCAATATTCCTGCATATTAAAGTCTGTCCCAAGTTTGAGTCCAAGAAACTGATCTGTGACATTTGCTCAAGGTAGCACAGCTGGTAATCAGCAGAGGCAGGAAATCAATCCTGACTCAGTTGACTTCAAAACCTCCATTCTTCCTTCATGCCTCATCCTTGATCAAGTCTCTCAACACTCTCACTCAAAATGGTTTCCTCATTTATAGAGTGAAAGTGTACCAATCAGCTTAATACAGGTTATGCTGTTGTAACAAACATCTCAAAAAAAAAAAAAAAAAAAAATCTGTGTGGCTTTCAATGATTGGGTGGCCAAAGCTTGTTTTGGTTTACTTGGGACTTTCCTACTTTTAGCAATAAAAGTCCTGCATCATAGCAACTAAAGTGCAAACCAAAGCAATTTGTTGGGGACTGTGCCAATTTTAGATCTGAAAGTCATACTTCCCAGGAACCCCCTAAGACCTTTGAAAATCAGGACTGTTAGTCACTCTATAAAAAGCAAAGGTTGGCCAGGCATGGTGGCTCCTGTCTGTAATTTCAGCACTTTGGGAGG
>CAUYPK010003926.1:0-11466 GCA_963574355.1 Loris lydekkerianus | reverse complement strand
TTATTTTAAAACAACCAACCTATAAAAATGTTCAATTTTAAATTGTTACAAAAAAAAAAAAAACATTTTTTTTTTTTTTTTTTTTTTTTTTTTTTAAAGACAGAATCTCAGTTTATCGCCTTCGGTAGAATGCCATGGCCTCACAGCTCACAACAACCTCCAACTCCTGGGCTTAGGTGATTCTTTTGCTTCAGTCTCCCAAGTAGCTGGGACTACAGGCGCCTACCACAATGCCCAGCTATTTTTTTGTTGCAGTTTGGCCGGGGCTGGGTTCAAACCTGCCACCCTCAGTATATGGGGCCTATGCCCTACCTACTGAGCCTCAGGCGCCACCCCAAAATCGAAATATTTTGTAAACATAAATTGATATCAAATTCAAGCGTTCATAAATAGTTTTATTGGAACACAGACATGCTCATTTATTTATACGTGTATACTGTCTACAGCTGCTTTTTTGCTACAATGGCAGAATTAAATATAGGCACTAAACACCTTATTGTGGCCCTCTCATTGCTTCACAGTGCCATTCAGAACACCACAAATTATAGTAACAAAGTCACACCATGAACATTATTTATGTGAATGAAAAGTCATACTCAAAAATCATATGTAAAATTTCATTGCTGAACAGCATTAACAGATGAACATTTCCAATTAATCTGATGACATGGAATATACTATCTCTGAATCAAAATTAAGTGAAATGATACCCCCCTCTTAAAAAAATTCTCTTCTGTCATTAGAACTGCATTACAAAAAAACATTAATTTTGAAATTTCGCCAATTAAAAATTTGTAGAAAAGTCTTCTCTGTTGTTGTATTAGTACCTACACAATAACTTTTGCAGCCTCTTCGCCTGCAAAGCCTACAATTTTGCTATGTGTCTCATTACTGGAAAGTCTGCTGACCCCTGGTTTCTACTGTATGCCTCTGTCTTGTTTTCTATGCTAGAATATCATGTATCTCTTTTTGGAGGAAGGTCAAGAGGAAGAAGGTAAGTTTAGCTAATGTATGCTTAAATGAATTTCAGAGGGACTTTAAAAAATATTAAACAAACATATGCATAAGACTGTAATTACAATGCTATCATTCTAGTTCTATTTGAGGGCAAATACCTCACTCTTCATAAAGTCACATATGTATGAAAACACTTTTTGTCATTTCTCTTCCTATCTATTATATTATTGTCTTAATGAAGGTCTTGGATAGTTACAAATATAAAAATTCAGTTGCTGATTATGTGACCCACATAACAAAAGATGCAATTACACTATGACAATAGTTATAGCAGTTGTGTTGCTGACAATCATAAAAGCCGCTTCACAGATATGCCTGATACATAATTTGCTTTCAAAATGGCACAATTATTTCACTAAAACAATGTCTAATTGTTATAAATGCTAACCATCTTTCCATATACATTCTTCCTTTTATAGTACGTTTTGATTCAACAGAACAGAAAATAAATGTAGTACAGACATGCATGTTCAAGAAAACAAAATACCCACATTATCAACTGTAACAAGTGAAAAGCAATAAATACACACTCATGTACGTTTATTGGGATATAAGGATAATTAAAAGATGACTATTCTCAGCTTTAGGGGAAAAAAGGCATATACACTATGTAAACTGGCATAAAAAATCAAATTGCTAAGAGCTGTCTGGCACTTTTCTTCCTTGTGATTGCTTCAGTTGCCTAATCGAACAATTTACTAATGGGTCAGATTTCATTTTATGGATTTTTAATTAAAAATTCAAGAGCTGACTTTTCAACCATGCCTCTCAAGATTATCAGAATTATTCTTTACTCATTTCTTTTAGAGACAAGATCTCACTGTCACCCAGGGTAGAGCACAGTGACATAATCATAGCTCACTGCATCCTCAAACTTCTGGGCTCAAAGACCCCTCCTGCCTCACCCACCCAAGTAGCTAGGACTACAGAGGCACATCCCACACCCAGCTAATTTTATTTTATGTAGAGGCAAGGATTGCTCAGATTGGTCTTGAACTCCTGGTCTCAAGTGATCCTCCTGCCCTAGGTTCCCAAAGGGCTGGGATTACAGGCATTGAGCCCCTGTGTCTGGCAGATTCTTTTTCAATAATGAAATGGAGAAGGGATGTGTATACCTGTAAAAGTACTAAATACTTTGTTTTGAACTCCCTAACCCAATTCACTTCAACATTCACCAAGGGTCTGTGATCCAGTTTTTTTTTTTTTTTTTTTGAGACAGTCTCACTTTGTCACCCTCGGTAGAGTACTGTGGAGTCACAGCAACCTCATACTCTAGGGCTCAAGCAATTCTCTTGCCTCAGCATCCCAAGTAGCTGGGATTATAAACTCCCACCACAACGCCTGGCTATTTTTAGAGATGGGATCTCACTCTTGCTCAGGCTGGTCTCCAACCCGTGAGATCAGGCACTTTTCTTCTCTGTGACTGCTGTTGCTTCAGTTGCCTAATCAAACAGAATTTACTAATCCTACCACTAGGCCTCCCAGAGTGTTAGGATTACAGGCATGAACCATGGAACACAGCCTATTTGTGAGCAAGTACTAAGCTCTAAAAAGTAAAAGAAGTCACAGCCTACGGTAAAGAATGATCCATATCTCGCTTGTCGTTTTTCCGTTTCAATCCAAATTCCCAAAACCAACAGATTTGGTGCCTAATTATGAAGGACATTACTTATGGATGGAAATCTTAACGAAGATGATTCAAAACGTCCTAGCCTAAGGCTGTATTTATAAGGAAATATAGAGGAAGAGGCTCTGACAACTAACGAAAAACTTCACAATCTGGCCTCTCCAGCCTTTTTTTTTTTTTTGCCAGCACTGCCTCAATCCCTACAGAGCCCACAGACTTGCAGTTTCCAGTATTCACCATGTCCGACATGCCTTCAGGTCTTTGTCCCTACCTACATCACCCTCATATCCTCTTTGGTTTGGCTAATTCATGCTCAACCTTTCAAAATTCATTTGAGATGCCACTGCCTCTGGAAAATTTTCCGTCAACAGCCACCTAAGCCCAAGAAACACATCAACATCTACTCCCCGTCCCAGTAATAGTACTTGACATATATAAATTATCTCCTAAATAGCCAAAGAAAAAATTTGCTTGGTTAATTAAGAAAGATCACACCCTAAATAAGATTTGAGAAGAGATGTAGAGAAGAGAATGACTTCTAACGTTACTACTATTTATCAACAAGGACAGGAGTATGTAATAAATTTTTTAATTCAAAGCAAATTAAAAACATTGACTCAAAATGAGTTTTAAATTCGAAAGACTTGTTCTTTACAAATCAAATCTTTTTTTTGGGGACACTATTAAACTTTGCTTTAAATACTTCTTTGGGAAAGAGGATACATTTCTAGTCAATGAACAGAAACATTTTTACAGTAGTTTTTTTTTTTTTTAATACCTATTATAACATGAATTCATAGGGAAAATGTTCCAGCATCTCAGGGAGGGGCCTTTCCATTGAACGTGACAAAGCTTGCTATGCCTATTATGCCATGAATTCATGGGGAATAGATTCTAGTACCTTACCCTCCTGTTCAACTGGTTCTCTTGGTTCTCCTGCGTGCTATACTGTATGCCCACCATACCATGAATTCATAGGAAATGGGTTCCAGGAGCTCAGACTCTTTTCCATTGGTTCTCACAAAGTGTGCTTCTCTGGATAGAGCAGGCTGGTGCTTCAGTTGAACCCAGGTACCTTTCTCTTCAGCTTCCTTCTTTTTCTGATCATTTTCTCTTTCTTTCCTTCCTTCTTTTTCTTTCTTTCTTTTTTTTTTTTTTTGTTTGTTTAACAGGTCTTGGCCAGGTTTGAACCCGCATACCCAGAGCTCCAACCATTGAGCTATGGGCACTCAGCCAATTTTTCTGATCATTTTCCTTCACATGTTTTAGAAAGCTATCTTAGCTCGTAGGGTGTTTAATATGCTCAATATGAACATTAATCCTCTTGGCAAGAATCTTGCCCTTAACTTGTTTGTTAAGTGGCATGCTTGTTAACACTGCGGACTCTTCAATTTTGCCATGGTAACATTTGTGTGTAATGCTTATTTGAACAGTAATAAATTTTTTCCCATTCCCTTGATGTCTACAGTATCACCTTTCTTGTAGATTCACATATATGTGGGCAAAGGAACAACTCCATCTTTTCTAAAAGGCCTAAAGAACATGTATCGTCATTTTGGTAAATTACTGGAAGATGGTTTCTCCAGCCCAAAAGCTAAAATTCAAGTCCTTACACAGGTTAATTAATGATCTACAACAAAGTGTGGCACTGAAAATTTTGATCAATGCCTTGCTTGGGCTCTAGAGTTCACAGCTTCCCAAAAATCAATACCACTTCAACTGGTTCCAGGGTAACTTCAATGGCACTAAGAGAACATCTCAAACCACGGCCCCTAGGAATTATTACATTGTAAAGGTTATACAGACCTTGCTGTACTGTAACATTACAGTTAGGTATTTGTAGAACTCGATGAGATCATGACTTAAAGGTTATATTTCCTATTACTCACAATAATCAACAAGCACAAGGAATAAATTAGACATATTTGTTCAGAGAGGGAACAATACTTTGCATTTTCAAGAATAAAAATGATAACAGGACCAAAAAAATTCCCAATGACCACAATCTAGAGATAACCACTTTAATGAATATTTATTTCCAGAACTGTATCTATACTTAAACACATAATTTTATATAAAGTCCTATTAAACATGCAATTACTTTTTGGTGAGGGAAATAAAGGATGTGAAAAACCTATTTCCATGACAATAAATATAAACTTAATAACACATCACGATTAGTTGTATTTAATGGATACACCATAACTTGATACCATATGGATGACCTCTTTCTTTTTTTTGAGACAGAGTCTCACTATGTCGCCCTTGGTAGAGTGCAATGGCGTCACAGCTCACAGCAACCTCAAACTCTTGCGCTTAAGCGATTCTTTTGCCTCAGCCTCCAAAGTAGCTGGGACTACAGGCACCGGCCACAATGCCTGGCTATTTTTTTGTTGCAACTGTCGTCGTTTAGCAGGCCGGGGCGAGGTTCAAATCCACCAGCACGGGTATGTGTGGGCAGTGCCCTAATCACTGAGCAAGGAGCGCCAAGCCTGATGATCACCTTTAATGGTAGATAAGATACCTTTTTAGGGGTAGCGCCTGTGGCTCAGTGGGTAGGGCGCTGGCCCCATGTACCAAGGGTGGGGGGTTCAAACACGGCCCCTGCCAAATGGCAACAAAAAAAAATAGTGGGTGCCTGTAGTCCCAGCTACTCAAGATACCTTTTTATACTTGTTTAATAATTGCTGTGAAAAAATTTCTGGACACCAGGTGGCACCTGTAGCTCAAGGAATAGGGCTCCTGCCCTATATACTGAGGGTACCAGGTTCAAGCCCAGCCCCGACCAAAAAACTGCAAAAAAAAAAAAAAAAAAAAAAAAAAAATTCTGGACATCAAATTGTTACATCCAAGATTACAATAGATTAAACTCTTGTACTACCTAACTGCCTTCTACCAGAAAGGATTTAAGAAAACATATGTCACCACAAAGGTACCCATTTTTCACATTTCTTATTGAGTAAGTATATTTCATCAATTTTTGCCAATCTCAAAAAGATTTTAAAGATACTGGCACCTGTAGCTCAGCGGTTAGGGCACCAGCCACATACATCAGAGCTTGCGGGTTGGAACCCAGCCTGAGGCTGCCAAACAACAATGACAACTACAACCAAAAAATAGCTGGGCGTTGCGGCAGGCACCAGTAGTCCCAGCTACTTGGAAGGCTAAGGGAAGAGAATCACTTAAGTCCAAGAGTTTGAGGTTGCTGTAAGCTGTGACGCCATAGCACCTACCAGGGCAACATAGTAAGAATCTATCTCAAAAACGAACAAACAAAAAACCATTTTATTTGCTGGTTTTATTTATTTTATTTATTTCAATTACTGAGTTCTAAATATTCATACTTTACTGGTCATTCATATCTTTTATACAATTCTGATATTTTAAAAATATTACTCCAAATTTTTCTTTTCTTAATCTTTCAGACTTCTTTTCTTTTGGTCAAGAAAATTTTTTTTTTAGAGAAAGAGTCTCACTATCATCTAGGCTAGATGCCATGACATCAGCCTGTTCACAGCAATCTCAAACTCCTGGGCTCAAGCAATCCTCCTGCTTTAGCCTCCCAAGTAGCTGAGACTACAGGCACCCACTACAGCAACTAGCTAGTTTTTAGTAGAAATGGGGTCTCCCTCTTGCACAGGCTGGTGTCCAGCTCTGGAGCTCAGGCAATCCACCTGCCTTGGCCTCCCAGAGTGCTAGGATTACAGGTGTGAGCCACCATGTGGGCCAGGTGAAGAAACTTTTAAGTTAAAATAAGTTCCTTCAGTTTCACTACTGTTTCCTTTTATTAAATTCAAGTAAAAATAAATGTAGTTGAATTCATTTTAAAGAACATGTATAGTATAATTAAATTCTTACCAAATTATTTGTCTTTCATCTGCTGTCTTGAAAAGAATTTCTGTCTCATGCACACATACACAAACTTGCATACTCTTAAATGTCTCTGGAAGGAAATACAAAAATCTGATACTGGTTGCTTCTAAACTAAAGAACTGGATGGCTGACAGAGAGGCAAAGGAGATAGTTTACTGTATTCCCAACTGTACCTTCTGAATCTGATGTATAAACTTATTACCTATAGATGAAATTCATATTCCTTGATTTAATGATTCTACATTTAGGTACATATATAAAAGAATAACAAAATACAAAAATGGCTTTAAATACAAAAATATTCCTAACTTTCACAATAGTCAAATCACAGATATGTCCAAAAATTGAAGAACAAGCAAAACTAATGGAAAACATATAATGGAATATTAATCTAAAATTAACATACCGTACATACTCGAGTATATACGGTAATCGAAGGGAAATTTTAGGAAAAAGTTTGTTTCCATAATTTATTTCTAATTTTGTATCTTCTTCAGTATTTCCATGTTTCTTTCCCAGTTAATTTTTCACTAAGTTTTCAATGTAAGATTGGCAAATAACATAACCAAAAACTGAAAAGAGGCATAGCAATAGTTAATTAGTAATTAATCCTAATAAGAACTAAATGGTAATCTTAGCGAAAATTATTCCCATTAGGCATGGTATCAAAAGATAGGGACTATTTTAGAAATTTAAAAATCAAATTACTATTCTTTTGTTGGATGAGGTATAATTTACATAAAATAAATGTACTCGCTTTTTATTGTATAATTTCAGAGTTTTGAAAAATAAACATACCCATTAAATTACCATCATAATCAAGATTTAGAATACTGCTATCACTCCCCAAACAATTCTTCGTGCCTCTTGGAAGTCAACCTCTTCACCCTTGGACCAAGGAGAACTCTAACCTACTTTCTGTCATTAAAAGTTAGTTTTGTCTTTTGGAAAGTGTTATACACATGTAATCGTATAATTGTACTCTTTCGTGCCTGACTTCTTTCATTCAGCAGTGTCTATGAGATTCATCCTTCATTCATCAGCAGTTAATTCCTTTTTATTGCTGAGGAATATTCCATTGTATGAATATAAGTGGTAGTTTATTTTATGTGTCAACTTAACTAGGCCACACGGTGCCCAGATATTTGATTAAACATTATTCTGAGCCAGGTACAGTGGTTTATACCTATAACCTTAGCATTTTGAGAGGCCAAGGTGGGAGGTATGCTTGAGGTCAGAAGTTTGTTGTATGGCACACAAAAATACACAGTAACAATAATGAATGCCACTCAGCAAGACACCAGCACATGTCGACATGAACAGAGCTGAGACACTAATATGCCAAGGCTATGAAACCTTACTAAGTTGTATGTACAATGTACAGTGCTGCCAAAGTTAAGTGTCACAAGCTTGTGAACTTAATTGTCAGACATCGTACAACAACAGCTCTGATAATCCTTCCAGAAAAAATTCCAAAAATACTTTGAAGGATGGACTAGGCACTGGCATCAGTCCATAGCTTCCCAAGGGGATTATTTTGAAGGTGAGAATACTGATATCCAGCAATTAAGTATGTAATACTTTTTCTAGGACGAGTTTGTAAACTTAGTCTAAAGACCTTGCCTGTATCCTACTGGTTCTTTCTTCCAGAGAACCCAACCTAATACAATATACTACAATTTGTTTATCCAATAGCCTACTGATGAACATCTGGGTTGCTTCAGGTTGTTTATTAAGAATTATGTATTAAAATTCTTGAAAAAGTCTTTTTGCGGGTATATGTTTTCATTTCTTTTATATAAATTATGTAGATCTCACTTTATAAGAAACTGACAAAGTGTTCAACAGGTTATACCAGTTTTTACTTCTACCAACAATGCATTAGAGCGCCTATTATTCTACCGTCTTCATCAACATTGTCAGGTATTTTCATGCCAGTCAGTTTAGTTGACATATAATGGTTCACTATGACTTGAATTTGCATTTCCTAATGAGGACGAGTGCTTTTAAGTGCTTTTTGGCCATTCATATATTTTCTTTGGTGAGATATCTGATCAATTCCATTGTTCATTTTTTAAATGGGTAGTATGTCTTATTAAATTGGATTTATATATTCTAGATGTAAGTCCTTTGTCCAATCTATGCAATGAATAGTTTTGTCTACTTTGAGGCTTATATTCTCATTTTTTAAATGCCGCCTTTCAAACAGCAATTTTTATTTCTGTTAACAATTCATATTTTTTGTGTCCTAAGAAATCTTTGTCTACCTCAAGGTCAAGATTTATTCCTATGTCTTCTTGCAGAAGTTTTACAATTTTAGCCTTCACATTTAGGTCTGTGATCCATTTGTATTTCATTTTTGTGCACAGTTTGAGGAAAGGGCCAAGCATTATCACCCCTTCTCCATATGGATAACCCCTTTGGTTCCAGAACCATTGTTGAAAATACTATTCCATCTTAGGAAGCTTTATTGAAATGTGTAAGTTATTTTCACTCTGTTCATTAATCCACTTTCTGTCCATAGGCAGTGTAGTATTAATTCTCCAACTATTTTTTTTTTTTTCAATATTGTGTTAACTATTTTAGTCTTTGCAGTTTCTTGTAAACTTTAGGACCAGAATGGGCATCATGAGAGCTGACATCCATGGTTTGTTCCTGATCTCGTAAGGAAAGGAACATGATATTAACTTCAGGTTTATATTTAATATTATATACACTTACGAATATCACAGTAAAACAGCCCTTTATTAGAAGGTTCTCTTCTTGCCCTAGATTTCTGAGAATTTTTAACATGAAAAGATGTTGAATTTTGTCAAATATGTTTTCTGTATAAACTGAGATGATCACGAGATTTTCACTCTTTGCTCTTAGATAATACAGCAGAATAATAGATATACAGCCAATTCTCATTACTCGTGGTAGTTATCTGGCCTACAAGCTCACCAGGAATACTGAATTAGCAAATACTAAACAACTACTACTCAGAGAACCACAGTTTTATATTCCTATCAGCCTCTAATCACATTTTCATCAACCAAACAATATATAACTTTGTTTAATGTGTTTCTGTTTAAAGACACCTTATTTAATACATATTTATTAGTTCATTAAATATGAATTAAAATTCATGGCAAACACACTATACTGAATTAAGTTATCTAATACAAATTAATTCCTCCAGAAGGTACATTATAGCCTACTTGCATTTAAAAATACTAGACAGCACTGCTGCACTATGTATGCCTGGGGCCAATTTAACCAACAAAATCATTACCAAAAAATGTAAAAAAAACATGGCACTAAAAGGACGTTCGTTCATAGTGTGAGACCTGAAAGAAGGCAGAGGGCTTTGTTTGACCTCAACTGGGAAGGTATGTATCAGGCAACTGAAGTTTTCTATTGCACTTGCATGTCCACAAATGACCACAAAAGTACCCTAAATTTTGACTGTAGAGTTACAAATACATTTTAGCAAGTAGACAAATTTGCAGTACACAATCTGTGAATAATAAGAATTTAATGGCTCAGTGCTCGTTGCTCAGTAGTTAGGGTGCTAGCCACATACACCGGTGCTAGAGGGTTCGAAATCAGTCAGGGCCTGCTAAAAACAAAAATGACAACTACAACAAAAAAATAGCCAGGTGTTGTGGTGGGTGCCTGTAGCCTATATTGTCCCAGCTACTTGGGAGGCTGAGGCAAGAGAATCCGCTCAAGCCCACAGCACTCTATGAAGGGCAATATAGTTTTTTGTCTCAAAAAAAAAAAAAAAGCAAAAACAAGAATTTAGTGTATGTTGACTTTTTTACTATTAAATCAAACTTACATAGCTGGTATAAACTTCACCTACTCATAATGTGTGATCATTATATTTATATAGCCAGATTTGACAGAAATATTTTGTTAAGTTTTGTGTTTGTACTCCTGAAGGATACTATTCTATAGTTTTCTTATGTCTCTGTGGCTTTACTATTGAAAGAAAACTACATCACAAATTTAGTTAGGGTAATACCTCTTCTATTTTCTTAAAGGATTTATGAACTGGTATTATTTCTTCCCTAAAAGTTTGGCAAAAGTCACCAATACCATTTGCCTTAGAGTTTTCTTTTTGGGAAAATTATAAAATTATAAATTCAATTTCCTTCACAGATATAGAGATATTAAAGTTTTCTTTCTTTCTTTTTGTTTTTGTTTTTTTTTTTGAGACAGAGTCTCATTATGTCATGTCACCCTCAATAGGTGGGACATGGCTTCACATCAATTTCAAACTCTTGGGGTTAAGCTATTCTCTTGCCTCAGCCTCCCAAGTAGCTGGGACTACAGGCACCCGCCACAATGTCCAGCTATTTTTGTTGTTGTTGCAGTTGTCAATGTTTAGCAGGCCCAGACCAGGCTCAAACCCGCCAGCCCCAGTGTACACAGCAAGCATCATACCCACTGAGGTACGGGTGCCAAGCCGAGATATTCAAGTTTTCTATTTTTTCTTGCATCAGTATTGGTAGTTTGTCTCTTTTAAGGAATTCGTCCATCTCATCTAAGTTACTGAATTTACTGGCATAAAGCTGTACATAATGTTCTTTTTAGCAAAGAGTAGCAACATCTACTCTTTCCTTCCTACCACTGATAATTTTTTTTTTTTTTTTTGAGACAGGTTGGCTGACTGGATACAAAAACTCAAGCCAGATAACTGCTGCATCCAAGAATCACATCTTACAGTAAAAGACAAATATAGACTCAAGGTGAAGAGATGGTCATCTATATTCCAGGCAAATGGAAAGCAGAAAAAAGCAAACGTTGCAATCCTGTTCGCAGACGCAATAGGCTTTAAACCAACCAAAATAATTAAGGATAAGGATGGAAACTTCATATTTGCTAAAGGTAATACTCAATATGATGAGATCTCAATTATTAATATTTATGCACCCAACCACAACGCACCTCAATTTATAAGA